>PVKA01047368.1:0-14363 GCA_004027165.1 Ctenomys sociabilis | reverse complement strand
AGAGGAGAGGAGGAGCTTACTGTTTTAGAGACTGAAAGTTGAAGATTGAGTGGGGCCAGGTCAAGAGATCAGGGAGAAGCCACTCTTCCCCACCTCCTTTGGGTGCTAAAGATGGTGTCCAGACTTCACACATACTAGGCAAGTGCTCTACCACTAAACTGTATCTCCAGTCCTTTTATCATTTCATTTTTGAGACAGGGTCTTGCAATGTAGTTCAGGGTGGTTTTTGAACTCCTTATGTAGTTCAAGCTGCCCTCAGACCTATGATCCTCCTCCCGCAGCCTCCTGGGCACCACCGTGTCTTTCTTGTCCCTTTATAAAAATTTTATTTTGTATAAGGTCTTGTCAGTTTACCTAACCTGGCCTTGAACTTGTGATCCTCCTGCCTCATTCTCCCATGTGGCTGGGATTACAGGGGTCTGTCACTATGTCCTGCTGTTTTATAAACAGCTCTCAGCAAAGGAAGTGCTTCCCACTCAAACCTACCCCTTAAAGATTCCACACCACCTCCCAGTGCCACACCAGCGGTCAGATCCCCAACATGTGACCCCTGGGGTGCACACACTGGTCATATTCAAGCCATGGCAGGCTGTTCTCATTGTCACAGGCTTCATCTGGGTGGGAACCAAGGCATGAAAAACAGACCTCGGGCATGCATGCATCGTGGGCCTCATTCTAGGGATGATGCTGTTTTCTTACCCCGTGAGCCTGGGCAGAGCATTAGGATCTATGACTGTGCACAGTGGCGCACAACCTAGGACCCCTCCCCACTCTGGAAGGCTGAGGCAGGAGGACGGCAAGTTGGAGCTCAGCCTGGGCAACTTAGTGACTTAGCAAGACCCTGTCCCTCAGACTTTAGAAAAATACAATAATGGTAGGGGATGTAGGTCAGTGCAGAAGCCCTGGGTTCAATCTGTAGGACTACTAAAACAAAACCCTTCTAAGAAGCTAGATGCAGATGCAGTACACAGAAGAGATGAACAGCATTAGTAGGAAGGCATGGCATCTTCAGGGCAGTGCAGTAAGCGTATGTCTATGTAATTTTATTTCTTACCAGGATCTTTTCTGGGGTCCACATTGTCCCCCCCAACCTCTCCCCTGGCCAGGCCTTCTGGGAGTCCCCTCTCCTAACTCACAGCATTCTGTTTCAGATATATCTTGGCCTGTTGTACTCTTGACCTCTGCCAAAGACTCCAGCACATGAAATTTCCCCAGGCTACAAAGGTTTAGGTACCTGCACTGTGCACATGGCAGGCTGAGGAATCTATGATGGCAACAGGAAGTGAGGGCAGGGAGAGAACACTAGAGAGAAGGGTACGCACAGGATGCACCCTCCAAAGTCATGTCCCCAGTTAACGACTTCCCCAGCTAAATCCCTCCTAATGGCCATTCAGTTCATGGATTCATTAGTGAACTAATCTATCAATGAGGTCAGCACCCGCACAATGCAGTCACCTCTTGGAGTCCTACCTCTGGTCACTGCTACATTTGGGGTGGAGCCCTGGATAGTCTTTGGGGGAACACTTCATGTTTCCAGGCTGTATGGGTATTCAATTTTAACGATGTTCCGCCAACATTGTCACATGGCTGTGATAAGCCACCAGGAGGCGCAATAGAGTCAGAGGCTAAGTAGGACAAAGGAGGCCTCTTTAGGGGTGCTGGAGTGTGGAGGTAGTGGTGCCAGCTGAGGTCTTGATGTATTCTTCCTACCTCAGGCAAAGCCTGAGGGGGGTCTTTCTGGTCAACCTGGAGAAGTTTGTCAATGGTCCCTAACGGGAAAGATAGGAAGCAACCAGGAAGTAGATGTGGAGGTTCTATAGTGAGCACCCCAACAGGGGAGCCCTTGGAGAAGGAAGCCCCAATGATAAGGAAAACAGTGCATGTGGTAGAGGTGTCTGTTTTGGTCTTGGATCTCTCCCAAGTCCGGGCCAAGTGTTTGTCATGCAGGACTGGCATTGTAGTCTCTCCCCAGGTCATGGTCAGAGCTGGTATTGCAGTCCCACCCCAGGTCACTGTGAAAGCAGGCACAGGCACACAGGCATGGCTTCTGCAGTGAGGGGAGGGGTGCTCTGGGATTTCAGGGGCGGGGGATAGGCAGGAGTGCAATGGTAGGAGGACAGGATAGATGCTGGCCAGAGAAGAGCTGAGGCAGCAAGGTGGGAAGGGAGGAACCCTGAACTGTGTGAGAGGTAGGGGCCCTGGGTTTCCCCAGGGGAAACACTCACCCCAGGTGTTCGCTAGTCCTGCAAGGAGTGGAGCCAAGGTCAAGGGCAGCCAGAGCTCTGGAGTCCAGATGCTGAGCCAAGCAATCTCTTGAATATGTAAGAAAACTTCAAGGACATACATAAAATGCATGAATCGGCAGCTTGAATTTGCCAGCTCCCTGACCTAAGCCTTCAACTGAGGAACTGGCATGGCCGTCCTGGCATCCCGGAGCCCCTGGGCAGCCACTGACCTAGTCCTCACAGGTGTGTGGCATCTCACAGTCCTGCTCTTGTGCCTGGCTTCTCATTGCATTTCACGTGTTTTGTTTGGCAGGACATGAGCTACTCTGTGCACATTCCACTGTCCGTTCTTGGCATGGTCAGTAGATTGCTTCCAGTTTAGAAACCCCAGAAAGTGAGTGTTGGTGTTGCACAGGAGGGAGTGGAGCAGAGCCTGCTCCCTCCCAAGGTGAGGTTGTGTTCCCTACAGGACTATCATGTGGATTGTGAAAGCTGCTTACCCCAGGCTCAGCATGAAACAAGGGACAGAAATGGCATCAGGGCACACAGGCTGCCTGAAGGGGGGCGGCTCAGGGATGTGGGCAAGCTGGCCTCCAAGGGGCAGAGGGTGAGCGCTGGTGCCCAGCTGGCTGGGTAATCCCTGCACATCCATTGTGCCAGTACTGACGCTCATGCTCAGGACAGGGAGGAGGCCTGAGCTGCTAAGCCCCACTGGCACTGCCTGCTTGCTGGCAGGGCCAGGGAATTAGAAAGCTCGGAGAATTTCATATGCTGCCAGCAGCACCTGTCACAACCTCCTTGAAGCCCGGAGTCTGGGTTCCCTGTTTCTTGGGTCTGTGGATGGGCCCCCAGGGACACTGAAGCCCAGCTTCCACATCCTGGTATGTGATGCTCCTGGTCTCAGCCATGGGGTTTTTGAATATCTTTGAAGATGGGGTGTGGGGTGGGGCTGGGGGTGTGGGGTGACCTCCCTTAGGAAGTGTGAAGAACTGGGAAGCTGCAGAGGGTCATTAGTGATGTGACCATATGGGCTCACCCTAGACGGAGGGTGGGGCTGGCCATGTCCTGTGTGCTCTCTGTGCCTGCTTCTTCCCACTGCCATGTCTTCCAAAGCCCCTGCCTCCCTTCAACCAACCAACCCTATCCCCCATCTGGCACATCCATGGCTGTCTCTAGCCATCTGGACTTCTAGAGAGCCCACCTTAATTTTCTTTCCTTCTTTTGCTGTCCTGGGAATTAAACCCAACACTTCAAACTCAGCTATAACTCCATCCCTTTTCAGAATTTCTTATTAAGACAGTCTTGCTAAATTGTCCAGACTGGCCTTGAACTTCTGATCCTCTTGCTTCAACTTTCCAGTGCTGGGATTACAGGTGAGCGCCACCACATGCAGCTTTGGGGCCCACTTTGAGTAAGGAGCTTTGTCCCTCAGGACTGAGGACTAAGGCTGCCTAAAACGCTTCTGGCCACACTGCTTTGCATCCAAAGGCCCATAAGCCTCCCTCCAAGCAGGTATGAGAAGCCAACAGCAGCGGTTGGGGGGCCTGGGCATCGCAGAAGGGGTCACGGGGGCTCATGTGCCCTGCTCCTGCCTTGGGCAGTGGCACTGGGTACCTGAGGCTCCATCAAGCCCTGTCCTTCCCTTCCATACTTCCTGGGGCTCAGATGCACCAGGAAGGCAGAGATTGAGTCTGGAGTTTTGGAGGTGTTGTCCTGAACATCCTGACCCCAAGAAAAGAGGTAGGGGAAAGAACATATGGTTAGGGTTCCCAGAATCTGCCCTGGGGAAGGAGCCCATCAATTTTCAGGTTGGCCCTGCCCTGACACATGGCCTCTATCTCTCTCCTTCTTGGGAATGAGGATCAGACCTGATTCTAGCATTTGTCCTGCAGGGGCAGAGGGCCCTTCTCAGTGACAAGGCCAATTCAGGAGCTGGGGAGTCACAGGGAGGCACCAGCAGCCATGTCCCTGCAGAGCATCCTAACCCTGAAACCTGAGGTCCTGAGCCTGTCACCTGGGACCTCAGAGTCCCTGAGCTGTCAGCGGCGCCACACGCTCCCAGCCAGTGAATTCCGCTGCCTCACCCCAGAGGATGCTGTGAGCGTGTTTGAGATAGAGCGTGAAGGTGAGTGGCTCCATTCAGACAGGGAGCACTAACCCAGCCCGGGAGTCCTGTCCGAATATCCTGCCCTTCACAGCTAGGTGCAAAAAGTATCAGAGCATGTATGCATTTAACAATGTGGAGGACACAACTGCCCTGAGCTACTTGTCTTCCTGTGTGTGTGGGTGCTTCTGAGTGGCACTTGCTGTGTAGTGCCCACTGAATCGCCCATGTATGCCCCTGCCACAGCTTTTATCTCTGTCTCGGGCATCTGCCCTCTGTACCCGGATGAGATTCGACACTTTCTGACTCTGTGTCCCGAGTTGTCCCTGGGCTGGTTTGAGGAAGGGTGCCTTGTGGCCTTCATCATTGGCTCCCTTTGGGACAAGGAGAGACTGACTCAGGTAAGGCGGGGTGCCATGATGCCTGGCTCCTGGGAGGCCCTGGAAGTGTGGCCAGGCACTGGGTGGACAGTGGACAGGGAGCTCCTGGGCTGAGATTTCTTCTCAAAGAACCAGAAATGAGCAGAGGCCACAGGCCCCTCCCAGGACAAGTGCCCAGCCCTACCCTCTGGGGTCTTGAAGAACTTCAAGTTTCCTCCAGGGGCTAGTGACATACCTAACTTTGGGCCCTCCTTGAGTGGGAAAGGATCCCTTTAAGAGGTATTGCCCTTGGCCTTGGTTGGGTGGCTTGGGGGAGCAAGTGTCACAGAGGTGATTGGACTCCCATACCCTGCCTACCCTAGGAGTCGCTGACACTGCACAGGCCCAGGGGCCGCTTAGCCCACCTGCATGTGCTGGCTGTGCACCGCACCTTCCGGCAGCAGGGCAAGGGCTCTGTCCTGCTGTGGCGCTACTTGCAGCACCTGGGCAGCCAACCAGCTGTGCAACGGGCTGTGCTCATGTGTGAGCATGCACTAGTGCCCTTCTATGAGAAGTTTGGCTTCCAGGCTGTGGGCCCATGTGCAGTCACCGTGGGCTCCCTCACCTTCACAGAGCTCCAGTGCTCGCTGCGCAGCCCCATCTTTCTGCGCAGGAACAGTGGCTGCTGAGCTGAGCTGCCACCTGCCTTGGGAGGTGGGGTGGCAGGCTGGGGCTCCTGGCCAGCCTCCATGTCCCCTTCTTTGCTACCCTGACCTAGCTAAGCAGGATGGCAGACTGATTCCCAGCCAGAGTGGTCAAGGGAGAGAGCCCTCACTTCCAGATAAAGTGGGCATGCTGTGTCCTCTGTCCTCGCGAGGTCCCCTGAACTCCTGCCCTCCAAACTGTGCCCAAGACACAAGGCCAGGGTAGACTGGTAAATGGGGATGGTGGTAGACTGGTGTTTTCAGTCCCTTCTGCATGTCCTGCCTCAACCTGATGCTCGGGGACCTCATGGACACCCTTGGCCTCTGGCACAGGGGAGAGTGAGGGGCAGTACAAGGTGAGGCCAGGGTGCTTGAGAAAGTGTATACCAGGGCCACTCTCTCCTCCTGCTAGGGGCCTGTGTGCCCTACCTGCCCCCTCTTCCCACCTGGTCATCCCACTATCCCACATGGGTCCCTCTGCCACAGAATAAAGCAGTTCTGTTCCTGGTACCTCCTTGGTGACTTGCTGGTGTGCTGTGGGCTGTAGGTAGCCACAGGCATGCTGGGTGGACTCGTCCCTGGCTGGAGTAATGGCAGTGCCTTGCCTTCTCCCCCTAGAGCACCCTCATGCAAAGGCAGAGCAGGCTGGGTGAGACTGCGAGTCTCAGGATGCCACTCCGCCCTTGTAGGAGCCCTCTGAGGTCTTCCCTCCAGCTCCAAATGGTTTGTGGTCCAGCTAATTCTCAAGAAGTCTTATAAGTTTTTTGCTGTCCTCTGGGTCGAGCCAGCGCTTCTGAGCCAATGCCTTCAACCCCAGAGTTCCCGACTCCTTGCACTGGCGGTCTCCAGTAAAAAGAGTATTTTCACAAAGAATATCATTTAATACATTTCAGACATCATCCATACAAAGTTAGCGTTACCTTTAAAAATTAGGACAATATAAACTAGTAAAAAACAAAACAAACAAAATAACCCTAGACCCAACACAACTGGGCACCCCCCTGGAAGCAGGTCCTCAACCCTGTCCCCTTTACTGAAAGGAGTGAGGCAAAGGAGGTGGGGACCAGCTGGCATCAGAGAAAACCTGTGAGGCAGAACACTGAGCCAGGGGCAGGGCTGACAGTGGGCCAGGGTATCCAGCGTCCCTGTCTCTTGCTTGGTCTCTGTGCCTGGACCAAGTCTCAGCCTCTCCCAGAATGCCCTGTCCGAAGCCCTGGGGGAGGCTCACCAGGTCACAGATGAAACAGGAGGAAGACGAAGGGGACCATGGTGGGGATCCTAGTCCTGGGCCCATGGGGGGAGAAGCCATGTGTCTGGCAAGGAATTGCTCACAGTGATAGTGGGGAGCAGCACCAGCAGATGCAGCAGCCCTGGGGCTGGGGAGAAAAGAAACTGTTCCCAGAGGGACCTGGACAGAGCCAAAGCTTCAGAGAAGCAGGTATCCTGAGTCCCCAAGCTGGGGCAGGAATACCCAGGCCTGAGAAAGGGGGGGGACCTCATACCCCAGCATCTGCCAGCCCTGTCTTGCCAGTTGAGTGCCCGGGCCCAGTGCCAGTCTCAGATCTCTGCATGAGCCCTGCGACATCTCTGCCTGTGGGTTGGGGTCAGTGCAGCACCTGGTCCAGCTCATACTTCTCACAGAAGTGGCTGGTGAAGGGAAAGCAGGTGAGGTACTCAATCCAGGACCACTTGATGGGGTAGATGTAGAGCCAGAGCACCAGGGAGACAAAGAGGCCAGCGAAGACAAGCAGTGACACCAGGATGAGCACGCGCTTGCGGTACTTGTCGCTGGTGCCGAAGGTGATGTAGGGCAGGAAGGCGAAGGCCAGCAGCATGCCACTGAGGAAGCCGAAGATATGGGCGATATTGTCGATCCAGGGCAAGAGGCCACAGATAAACAGGAAGAGCACAATGGCTGACAGGTTGAAAAAGGCCTTCCAGGGCCGCTCCAGCAGCTGCCAGCTCTGGAAGAGCTCCACAAAGAGGCAGGCGAGGAGGCCAAATTGTGACCCAGCTGGGCCCACCTGGGCAGAGGAGGAGAAATATGTGCTTGGAGTACCAGGTACCAGCTGGGTGCACAGCACCAGGACCTACCTCCTGGGCAGGGGTGAGATCCTCGCTTGGGCCTCAGCACAGCTGAAGCTGCCAGGTCAAGGCTGGGCTTACTCCACCCTTCCTTTTAGCACATGGCAAGCACCTAATGTGTTCCTGCCCAGTGTGGGGACCCATCAATCAGCAGGACAAACACTCTGGCTCTGGGTGGGCAGCTACAGTGGGGAGTGGGCAGGTCAGGACAAGCAAGAGTTAGGTCCAACAGGGGCCAAGATCCTCAGGTCTATAGGCCAAGGAGAACCATAGGGACCCACTCTATAGAAGCTTTGTATGCTTCTGAGAAGGCCCTTGGTTAGAATGCGGAATGCACCAGTGAAGAGGGACAGGCAAGCTCTTGCTGGAGGTAAGCACTGAGCAGAGAGGGGGCTGGTGTCTGCGGGCAGTGACTCAAGATCACCATTGCTCCCTCCTGCTAGGGATTAAGGGAATAGCCAGTAAGCCCGGTTTAGCTGCCCACCCGCTGCTGAAGCTGCCGGGGGAGGGGTCCTATGTCCTTCTGGAACAGCCCACGTGAGTAGGAGGGGAGCAGAGGCCGGGCCCTGCCATGGAGCCTGAGGCTAGAGTCAGAGGCACCACCTCCCACCCTCCCAGCCCTTGTCCTGCACATCCCTACCTCTGCTCGGTATGGGAGGAAGATGGCACTGGCAAGGTTGCCTGTGATGCCGCTGAGGAGGAAGATAATAGCAATGCGGTGCCAGCCAGCCAGCTTCTCCAGGTCACGCAGGATGGTCATTTGGAAGATCACAGACACGAGGCAGTGCACCAAGCTGGAGGTCAGGACACACCAGTATGGTCAGCACTTAAGGAATGGCAGGGTCGGGCAGGTTAGGGTGCAGGTGGGTAGCATCACAGAGGTCTGGGTTGGGGATAGTGAGGACCCTCTTACCCAGCATGTAGGAACAGAGACAGCCAGAGCCTGTAGAACTGATCCGGGATCTCAGGGTTGAGGAAGGGCAGCAGCCCACACACGTTATCCAAGCAGTGCACCTGGGGGTGTGGGCAGCGTGTGTGGTCAGTGCTGGCTGAGTCCAGGAACCCAATGTGGCAACACAAGAGTCCCTGCAGGTCTCTGAGCCCAGCTTCCTCTGCCCAGCCTGAAAGCCCTTGTCCTGATGCCTCCAACACCTCACCCCACCTGGGAACAGAGTGTTGCCTCTTCATGGAAATAGCCATGCATGAACTCACAGTACTCCCGAGTGGTGATCTCACAGCTGTAGCACAGGGAAAAAAAGGAGGCATGAAGAAGCCCTGCCCGCCCACCCCGGAGCCCAGCACCTGGCCCCCAGGCAGGAAGGGGAGCCCTCAGCCTAGGCATGATCCCCTTGCTTCTGCTCAGAGACTATGGGTGGCCCTGGGCAGGGGACAGAGGGACAGTTCTGGGAGGGCATCAGCCTAAGGGTGGCAGTACCAGGCCAGCTCACCTGCCCTTGGTGCCAATGCAGCAGGGGCGACCTTTGATTGTGCAGTCTATGTGCAAGAAACCTGTGTGGTTGCTCTTGGACTGTTCTGTGCAGATCTGTGGAGGGGACAAATCAGGGGTGGCCCCGAGTGATAGGAAGCTGTGCATCCCTCTTCTTCTTAAACTACTTCTGTCCTGGGGTACTCACGCGGGGGACTCACTCACCGGCCATTTGGTGATGTCATCAGGCCAGATGTGGGCACCACTAGAGGCTGGCTCCTCACAGGTCCTGGAAGCAGAGATCAGACTGGGCAAAATAAGGAGCTGGGCACCTCTGCCTGCCAGCAGGTGGTGGAGGCAGCCTGGCTGCAGGCTGTTGTGAACCCATGGGTGGCTCAAGGCTGTACCTGGGATCCTGGTTGCACACAGCCCCTGACGTCCGCCTCTGACCAAGATCAGACTTGTTCATGGGGGGCTCAGTATCATCCTGCCACTTGACAAAAGTGGCCAAAGTCTCCTGGAGGGTGGAGGAGGTCTGGTCACACTAGGACGAGGTCAGAGCATTGATGCAGACAAAGGACCCTCCAGGACAGGTCTTCTACCATTTCCCAGGACTCAGGCCCATCTCCCAGACCTCCACCATGCCCTGACCCTCCTGAGACCTGGCCCTGGTTCTTGGGCAAGGGCCTGGGGGGGCCAAGCTGGGGGAGTAGTAGAGACTGATGAGCAGCAGGATCTTCTGTGCTGGGCTGAGTGCCTGTAGGTATGTATGAGGCTTTGGGGTTGGGTGGATGGAGGGGACATGGCCACAGCCCTTAAAGGATTCTTCCCAGGGGTGGCAGGGAAGGACCAGAGTAGGGATGGTAGGGACCAGAGGGGCCCACCGAGCAGTCCTTCCTCTGGGTCTGGATGCAGCCGGAGTGGTCATTCTGGACACAGCAGCCTGAGTCTCGCTCCAGGTCACGCTCCTGCTGCACCAGCTGCTCGATTTGCCGGTCCTTCCGGATGCAGGGGGAGAATTTGGCCCCCAAATGAATCAGGTCAATCTGGAAGTGGGACAGGGCATTGGTGAGCCTGGGCCAGACTGGAGGGGCTACCATGCTACCTCTACTGTCAAGATTCCCCCAACGAGGGGACTCTGGGTAGGCAGCTGCCCACCTGCCCAGCTAGGGGAGATGGGACAGAGGGGCTCCCTGCCCTGAAGGCATCCCCAGCCTGGGCCTCACCGAGCTGGGGCCGACCCAGAAGTTCTCCTGCTGGATAAATTTCACGCTCTCATACACACCCTTGTTCCTCAGCACCTGTCGCAGAGGTGGCATCAGAAGCGTAAGCCTGGAGCCAGGGAGTGGGAGAGAGGCAGGACAGTCCCCAGGGGGCAGCCTCCAGGAAGGAGCCAGGCTAGGGTGGGCCTGAGCACCTCCTGCTTGGGCCAGGGTGTTAGGGTGACAGAGATTTGACACCCACCATGCTTAAGCTTCAAGGGGAGGCTGGGACCTGGGAAAAGACTAGGACCCTGTGAAGAGCCAGACTCACCAGCTGGGTAGTGGCGTGCTGGGCAAAGCCCACAGGCGCAATGCCGTAGGTGCAGATCACCAGCAGGGTGATGATGATGTGGACAAAAGTCAGCCAGTAGGTGAAGTAGGGCCTGCGGCAGAGCTCAGGTCAGCCCAGCCCAGCCCTGCCCTGCCCCAACTGGGCTCTCTGCTCTCAGCTTCCGTTCATCTCTGCTCATCCTCCCCCAGAGCAACTTAAGAGACGCATCTCTAGGTGTCTCTCTAGGCTTAAAGCCCTCGATCACTTCCCAGTGCCCTTAGGGTGATTGCACGGCCTTGCTGAGCTGGCCCACTTCTGCTGTGCTTTCCTCTCCTCCTCTTATAGTTTCTGGAACACTTCATAGTTCCCACAGTCCCAAGACCTCTGCTCAACATCCTGTTGCTTTGCCCATTTCTCTTCACCCATCTTAACCTGACAGCAAATGTCTGCAAGCTCTTCACCCTCACTCTGTCCAGGACATGCGTTAATACTTGTTCTTGCACATTATTTGTAAGTTGAAGTCCAGTATACGTGAGCATCACCTTTCCCAATCTTGTTTCTCTCGAGGGCACAGTGCATGGCCTCCCTCGGTACCCCTCCAAGCCCAGCTTCCACCTGTCCCTCTAATCTGCCCTGCTCCCTGCTCCCTTCTGTCTAGGCTGCTTCAGGACCTATGTGCAGTGGTGCTTGGTGAGGCAACTGCTATGTGGACACCGGGCTGAGGATGCAGGAGAGAAAGCAGGAGGTGGCAGAGAGGCAGTAAGCCTCTGGGGCTCCCCAGGCTTCGCTGTGCCTCACAGCACAGCTGTGGTTGACCACATGGCTGACCCTGCTGACCACAGGGGATGCTCCTCTAGTGCTCACTGACCATGGGGGCTTGCACACTCTGGGAGAGCTCCCAGGCTCCAGGGGCTCCCAGTCCCTCGCCTCTCGGGACACACTCACCGGTGGCTGTCGAAGCTCTCCAGCTGCCGTTGTACTGTGCTGCTGATGCTGCGGCGGTAGCTGCGGTTCAGCCAGTTGCCCACCACGCCCAGACCGTAATGCCGCTTCTTCCGGTCGAAGGCAAAGTGCTTCACAGTAGAGGCAATGCGCTTGCCACGCCGGGTCACTGGGACTGGGGTGTGGCCACACTCTTTCCTAGTGGGGACAGGGGCTCTCAGCCCAATGTGCCTTTGTCTCCCAGACACCCACCCCTGGGCCGCAGCGCTGGGTTGCTCCATACCCCACTCACAGAGGGATCTGCACCCTATCAGGAGAGACTGGGGAGGCTGAATGTGGGATTGCTCGGAAATAGCTGGCGGAGAGTGGGGGAGACTCGAACACGTCATCGGGCATAGAGCTCATTTCTTCCTGGGGTGGAAGACACACAAGATGGTCTACGTAGTTACTGTCCCAAATACTACTGCCCACCAATCCAAATCAGGAGGAAGACAAGGGTGGACAGACAGGCTTTGTAGGATAGGAGAAGCCACATGCCTGTCAGCCGAGAGTGACTTTTCCTGTGGTCACTGTCCCCACCTCAACAGCTCCATGCAGGACACAGCCCATCCCACCAGTGGTCCACAGGCCTTTGCATCTTTTAGGGGCTCCACAAGACATGATCAAGGCTGAGGCTGTTCCGCCCAGCTCCTAGGCTGCCCCATCCCCATCCTCCAAGGGCCCTCACCCCATGCTTGCCTTACTAAAAAAAGAGGAGTCGAAGGTGTCTGCCCCATCGACCACGTCCTCTTCTAGGAAGCTGGGGTAGGCAAAGCTGCGTTTGATCACCCGGCACCGCTGTCCAGTAGCGTCCAGCACTGAGCGCCCCTGCACATGAGGCAGAGGCCTGGGCATCAGGACTCAGGCACAGAAATCCAGGTTCCCAGTCCCTCAATACCAAAGGACTTGCTAGGCTGCCCCTGGGAGCAGCACCTTGGGAGTGGGTCTGGCCCCAGCACAGTGCACATGGGAGGTGTACAGGCTCTTGAGGGTGGAAGGCGGGAAGGCCCCGTGGCCTGGACAATCCTACTCTCCATAGTTAGGAGTCAGCTCCTCCCTGGCAACCTCTTGCTCCTCTGACACGAGCAGCTGATATGCTAACACCCAAAGCACCCTGGGTTCCAGAACCTTACTCTCCCCAAGTCTTCAGCAGAGCTCCCCCATTTCTGTCTCTTGGCCTGGCCCGCCCACCTATCTGGGCCTGTCTCCTGCCACAGCTTGCATAGTGATCCTCCCTAAAGCCACATCCAACTGCTTCCCCAAGCACCACACTCTCCGCAGGACCACAGGGCTTCTGCCTAAGCCATTCCCACAGGTGAGAATGCTGCTCCCTCCCTTGCTTCCCTGAGCTCCTGCCTTCTCTGATACTACCCTTCTTCCCAACTGACCACCCCCGGTGACATCACTCCACCTCAGGCAGCACCACACCCAGCAGTCGCAGGCTCATTAGCACAGGTGGGTGAGTGGCGGTGCCTCTCACTTCCTACTTCGCCTGGTTAGGAGTAGTCAGTGTAGACTGGCTTCCAAGACAGGCAATGGGGACCTCATGTGGGAACTGGGGCAGCCCCTCTTTCCAGAGTCCCAGCACACCCACTGGCCTTGTACAGTAGGCAGGCACTTAGGGAGGAGGGGTCCTCACCTTCAGGAGGGCGGCAGCAGCCTGGAAGCTCATATGGGCCACAGATATCCTCTTGCGGCGGGGCAGGTGGCCGGAGCGGACGCTGGTGAAGGAGGTGAGGGACAGGACCCCAGGGGTCAGTGGTGGGTGGGGCGCGTGGGGCCGGTCTACCTCATCTGGGTGGCGGAAGGCCCGGCCCCGGGCCAGCGGATCCACAATCTGGAGAAGACGGAGGGTGAGCAAGGTTGACCAGTCCCCAGTGGGGGGAGCCACCCAGATGCCCCCTCCCCACAAAGTCCACCTTGGGCAGCTTGCAGGGCTTTGGAGACTCGATTCCCTGGAAGGACAGCCCCTCCTGGCTGGGCAGCTCCAGGTCCCTCTGGCACGAGGCCTTGAGCCGGCCATAGCGCACGCTGCAGTGGTGCAGGCTGCGGCGCTGCCAGTTCTGCCGCTTGCCCTCCCAGTCGCCACTGATCCCGAACCACTGGGCTGTGCCCCTACAGAGGAGAGTGGTACGTGAGCGACACAAGGCCACCACGTACGCCTGGGAAGCAGAGTGTGAGGTGACACGGGAGTGTGAGGGCGGCGAGGGTGCGTGGGGACACGGTGCAGATGTCCACACACTGGGGTCCATGTGCCTTCTGGGGAGGTGGGGGTCAGCCTTCTTACTTCTTTGGGACACAGGGACGGGCTCAGCCAATGTCCAGGGGCCCAGAATCTATAGAGTGCCAGGATGGCCGGGTGGCTGGGGGTGCTCACTTGCGGATGCTTTGGGACAGAGAGGTCTGACGGCGGAAGCCAAGGCGCCTCTCTGCACCATCCTGCCACTGTCCCTGTGGCTCCTGGAGGCTGACACTCTTCATGTAGGTTGGGTTCTTGGGCTTCTGCAGGAACGGGTGGTAACACTGCAGCCTCCCGGCAGGCAGAAAAGGCCCCAAACAACTCCACTCCACCCCCACCCCAGGTGCTTCCAGGATGAAATTAGTTATTAGCTAATTTACTTGTTTTTGTAGGGCTGATGGACCCCAGGGGCTTTTCCTGCTAGGCCAGGAGGTAGGCAGCTAGTGGGAGAGATGAGCTCTTCTAGGAGGCACACCCACAGCCCCTATTATGCTTTTTTTTTTGGTCTTTTTGAGACAGGGTCTCACTATGCAATTCAGGTAGGCCTTGAGCTCATTTTGCAGCCCAGGCTGGTCTCCAATTTGGAGGTTCCTCCTGCCTCAGCCTCCCAAGTACTAGGATTAGAGGCATGCACACCACACAAGGCTCATTATAAATTTAAATCCTTATTTTTTCCTGTCTCCTAGCCAGTCCCAGCATGCCTCCCT
>PVKA01047367.1:0-14362 GCA_004027165.1 Ctenomys sociabilis | reverse complement strand
AAAAAAAAAAAAAAAAAAAAAAAAAAAAAGTTACTAGAGTTCAAGGAGATAATTCTGTGAAATGTGCTTAGCATTGGCAGGGCTCTACGTGATGATAACAATAGGAGATTTTTTCCCCCAGCAATAAATAAAAATGCATCAGATTTGGATACTTAAAAAGAAATGAGAAAGTAGCACTGTAGAATATACAATCCACACCCCAAAGATGAACAGTGTTGTGTTGCAGAATAATATAATACGCCATGGAGGACTTAGCTGTTATCTTGGTCAGAAGCAGATCCACCAGGGCATGTACGAGGGGGGTTTGTGGAAAGCTTGTCCTGGATATTCCTAAAGTTTGGGAAACTGTTGTTACACAAAGTAAGTACAGAATTCGAATGCTATTTCAGACTTTTTGTAGTGAGGGGGAGATATTATGAGGCAGTGCTATGTATATGCCATGTGTAGCTGCATACTATAAAAAGTGAAAGGAAGACTGAGCAGAGGCATAGGAAGTTGTGTCAGGGCACTGACATTCAGGTCTTTTACTGTCAAATGTTTAGTTTTTTAGTTGGGGAGATGCCTCAGTGGAATACGCAAGGCCCTGAGTTTAATCCCTAGCAAAAAAAAAAAAAAAGAATCAAATGTTTAGTTTTGTGCTTATTTCTTGAACAATGCTTTTAAAAATGAAACCCATTGAATTTTTAAAATCTCAATGAAAAGCCTTAAAAAAGAGTTATATCTCTGAACTTCTGCATTTTATTGATTTTAATTGCTTTTTTAATTTTTAAAATGAGAAATTTTCTGAATAATTAATATGACTATATAATTAAAACACATTGAGAAGTTAATAGTTTAAGAACCTGATGCAAAATGGACACTTTCCCTTATAATAATATCATTAAATAAAGTGTAAAGAAGGTATTAGAAATCATTGCCTATCTAATGGAAAAGTAAACGTTTCTAATGAGATGGCATCAGTATTTTTTAAGAGTTCAGTCATTTTATGGATCGTGATATCAAATGATCTTAAATGTAGTGTCGGTTTGAGGTTTTTACTTTCTCGGCTGCCCGGCTCGCACACAGATAGCAGCCAAGCACGGGCCCGCGAAGCTTCTTGCATAGAAGCCTGCGCCAGACTCTGCAGATGGGGCTGCCACAGTGACTGGCAGGCCACGTGAGTGAATTACATTCACACATTGTTTTTATTCACTGTGAACATTTTGTAGGAAAAGAAAAAACCTGTTTCTCTGCTTAAATGAAATTCTAATACAATGAGTAAAAATTATAAATTATGTCTTTCCTTAAACTGCTAGAAATTCAAATTCCATCAAGGCATAAACATTTCCAACTTTTTTTGATGAGTTGGAATTGAGCAGGGGCATTTGGATCTTGGTGGAGCAGGAATTTGGTCATAATGTCATTGTTTCTCAAAGTGCAGTCATAAAACTGCACCTGTTAGAAATGCAGGTTCTGGGGCCCGGGAGATACGTGAGTAGAATAAGTGCTTGCCTGGCAAGTGCAAGGGCCTGAGTTCAATCCATGGTTCTGGAAAAAAAAAAATGCAGATTCCAGGCTGCCATAGAACTTCTAAGTCAGTGTATCTGGGACCAGAATCTATACACTACATTTTAAATCAGTGCATTACCATTTTAATCAATGTATACCAGCAGCTTTCTGAGACTTCTAAAATAGTGAGAACATTTTTCACTATTATTGTTACTATTGTTTAATACTTTTTATTTATTTGATACAGGCTCTCACTATGCAGCTTGGACTCATAATGATCCTCCTATCTCAGCCTCCCCAGAGCTGGGATTAAAGGTGTGCATTACCATATCCAGTTTCAGTGCTGGGCATGGTAGCGGAGATTGAAACCAGGTCCTTGTGCTTGCCAGCCAGGTGCTTATACCACTGAATTATTTCCCTAGCTCTGAGAACATTTTTCAAAAATTAAATTTTTCTCTGAATTGAATATGTTTTTAAATCCAGAGTTAAATTTATAATGAAAATTTAAGAGGAGAGTTCACTTATTTTGGCTTTTTATTTTTACCAATATAGGAATTAGGTTTGAGACTTGAGGCAGTATAAATATTATCTTCAATTTGTACAATAAAATCAATTTTTGAAGTACAAGGAAAAAAATTAGTGGAAGGGTGTTTATGAAAATACTTGAAAAAAAAATACTTATGCTGTTGTCTGAATTCCCTAATTCATCAGCATTGACTAGAACTGCAAGAAGCAATTTTAAATACTTTCTCAATATCCTTAAGGGAAAAGGTTATATTTGAGAAAATAACTTTTTGTAAATTTATGAAACAGTGCGTTTGAAGGAAATTACTAAATTTGGAAGAGAATGGGAGAGATCCAGTGTTATCCCAGGATCACAACCAGTGTCTAACTCAATAAATTTATTTTGTGGTAGAAGTAAACCCAATATCCAATTCTCTGCAAATAGGCAGCGATGATTTTATTAGATTCTTCCAGCCACATATTACATGGAACAACATTTTTGGCAATTAGAATAATGAAATCAAAGTGGAAGAGGACAATTTGAGTTTGGCCATAGCATGTATACAAATTATAATTATTTTTAGGGAACAAAAATCAGGACGTGATAAAAGCATTTGCTTCGATTATCATAAATTCTCCTTGACTTTAAAAATAACTTCACACATCTGTGTATAAATGTATTGTCAATTGTGTAAATTTCAGTGATAGAAGAAATGAATGGAAAAATATTTAAATCTTTTAACCTCTGTTCGGTGGGTAGTTTTATATGCATTTATATCTGTGTAATAGTAATGATTCTTTGAAGAATTGATCTTTTTCCTGGTGCGCTACTATTCGGCTGGAAAGCGCTGGTCTGTTTTCCATCCATTGTCCCCATCTTGTCCCTGGCTCTGCCCTGCATTTCCCCATCTCTTGGCCCTCTCTGTTGGTTGGCAGTGGTGTGGAGCGCGCTGGACCTTGACCTCAACCCTTGCTGCACAGAAACCATGCTTTCTTTTGGGGCTAGGCCTTGTTTTTGTTTTTCACCGCCTTCCGCAGCCTGCGTGCTGCCAGGGAGACATTGGTTTGGAGGAGCAACACTCGAGAATGATTCCCCTATCTTTCTGACAGTTGCCCGTCCCTCCCTCTGTGATCTGTGCGTTCCCATGACCCAGGCCTTGAGTTTATTTTCTTAGCTAGGAGTTTCCAGACCCATGGCCCAAGTTGCACTTTGCCTTCCTGGCCGCTGGCTTCGTTCTGAGCTTAATGGGATTGCCGAGCTGTGTGGCAAAGGATGGGGTTTCCCCTTGGAGGGTGCAGCGTGGTTTGCTGTTAAATGAGTAGATGCCTGCTGCTGCGTGACCCCAAGAAGGGGTCCTTCCCACCGGTTCTCGAGTGGTCCCATCTGGGGCACAGCCCTGCGCCTACCCGCTGCCCTCCCCTCCGCTTTGGACAGCCAGCAGTGATCTGGGAAAGGATTTAAGAGTCACACGTACGTGCAGTGTGGGAGGCGCAAGGATTTTCTGTCCCTGTCCACTGGCAGAACAGTTCAGCACGCTTGTTGACTGATTTGCGTAGTCATCATGGGCTTCCTGCTGCCCAAGGCCTGGCATACCTGCTTCTCTGTGTTTGAGCCCGCAGATTAGTTTTTAGAATTGCCACATTAGCAAAAGGGAATTTGAACTGTTTCGTGACCATTCTGAGAATTCATATATTTTTTGTTTCTGCTTTTAGAAGAACTTCAAGCTCATATTTTAGTTTTTTTCCCTTATCACCTAGTATGTTTATTTAGGCTTTAAATTTTTTAAAGAAGAATAATTCATTTTGTACTATTGTTAAAAATGCAGTAAGGATTAAAGATGCTCAGAGAGCTTCTTGAGCCACGTTTCCTCTAGAAGTGTGTGACTTTTTTTTTTTTGGCAGAACTGGGGATTAAACTCAGGCCCAAGGGCTTGCCAGGGAAGTGCTTATACCACTGAGCCATCTCCCTGGCCCTAATGTGTGACATATTGACCAGACCATGCTAGTGCTGTAGTTCCCATTAAGCATGATGGGAACCAACCCTAGAGTTCTAAAGTTAAATTTTCTGAAGGGTTTTTATTACATACCTGAAAGGAAGGAAAACTCTTGTAAGGAACCTTTATCATTTCCCATAGCCTAAAGTCTTAAAAAATTCTCTTGGTTTGACTTCTTGATGTTTTAATTTCCAGGTAGGCAAGATAGCATACTAATTTAGTTTGTTAATTTTTTTTTGGCAGAACTGGGGATTGAACTCAGGCCCTTGTGCTTACCAGGCAAACGTTTATTCTACTGAGCCATCTCCCTGGCCCCCAGATAGCGTACTAATTTAAATGAGAGGTATTACTAAATCCCGTACAGTAACTTTTATTAAATGATTAATGAATTCAGAAATACTCATAAGGATTTGACTGTGGACTTGCCTTAAATTGTTTGTTTTTGCAAAAATAAAAAAGTCATTTATTTTTTAATTTAGCTTTATGTCATCAGTTTTTATGTTTTGAGATATTTGGATTTCCACAAATGTAATAAAACCTTAGGTTTTATTTCACTGCTCTCACTAAAATTTTTTTTGCTTGTATTTGGTAATCTGAACAACTAATTTGACATTATGCGATACAGCAGTCATTGCTGAATTCCTATTGATTTATTTGGTGAAGTTCTGTATGGTCTCTCTCTCTCTTGGTGGAACCAGGTATTGAATTTAGGCCCTTGTGCTAGCCAGGGAAGCGCTTATTCTTCTGAGCCATCTCCCCCCCCCCCCATGGTTTTAAACTATTTAGTTTCTTTTTAGAAACAAAAAAAACCTAGTTATAACATTTTCTATTTTGTGTGTGTGTGTGTGTATGTGCTTGTTCACACAGGGTCGCACTACACAGCCCAGACCCATAGTCATCTTCCTGATTTCTGCTTCACTTGTGCTAGGATTACAGGTACATGTCACCACACCCAGACTTAGTTACAACATTAAAAAAAACCATGACTACATGAACACAGATACAAGGACAAGTAAGGCCAGCATGAGAAACAGCAGAGACTTGCAGTTCTTTGCAGAAATTGTGGAGGAAAGCAGTAAAGGAATCAGAGAAACTTTTGAGTGCTTAATGAAAGGAAATGTGCACTACGCTTGAAAAATAACTGACTCTGTTAATTTTATATGGAACTTACATCAAAATGCATTCCTTGACAATGATCTTTAATCCTAAACAGTATTTAACTTCCCCCTTCATCACTTAGAATACCCTTTAATAATTATGGAATATTTTCGGGGCTGAGGAGATGGCTCAGTGGAATAAGCACTTCCCTGGCAAGTGCAAGGGCCTGAGTTCAATCCCTGGTTCTGCCCAAAAAAAAAAGAAAAAAGAAAAAAGAAAAATTTCACCTATATTTTACATATATGTATATATGTTTTTTTTTTGAGACAGGGTCTCACTATGCAGTTCAGGCTGGCCTTAAGCTCACTTTGTAGCTCAGGCTGGTCTCAAACTCACAACAATCCTCCTGCCTCAGCCTCCTGAGTGCTGGGATTACAGGCCTGTGCCACCACGCCCGGCTCCAATATTTAAGATGTACTATAAAATTTTGGACATGAGTCCCTTTTTTTTTTTTTTTAAAGAGAAGGTGATGCCATGAAGAACTTTTAAAAACAACTTAGAAGAATATTTTAGTGTCTGTCACACAGGCAAAAACAGAGACCACAGCTCTACATCTATATATAAAGTAGTACAGGACCATAGACAAAGTAACCACCAGGGCTGATTTGGCTGCCTCTTCTCCTGTAGGAAGGATTGGACAGGACAGGAGCTCTTAACTTTCAGTGTATGCCTGGCTGTTGCATTTTATTATTTCAGTAGATTGCTCAAATCTTTAAGGCAGTATTTAGAAATGGAACTAATGAGGCTCTGAGTTTTTTTTTGCCACATGAAATCTTTCCTTTTGTTGTGAGACAGGTCTTACTAGATAGTCCAGGTTAGCCTCGAACTCACAGTTCTCTTTCAGCCTGCCAAGTGCTGGGATTCTAAGTGTGCTGCTGTGCCATTGCCCCTGGCTAATGAGTAGGGCCTCCTTAAAGCCAAATCCTATGGTGTTGCCCATCTGCCTGCTTGCCTGCCTGCCTGCCTCCTCCCCTCTTCCTACTGTCCTTCACTCCCTCCCTTTCTTCCTTCCTTCCTATTAGACTCAGAGGTCTGCCTGTGCTGCTGATGACCCAGGCATGCTGCCTGGTAACCTGCAGACTTCTGTACAAATGTGGGGTCACCACAAAGTTTGGGTTGAACTTTTTCAGTCTGAGGCAAAAAGCTCTCATTCCTGGCTGGACCCTTGTCTTCCCATACAGGATATAGCAAATTATTATTATAGTAAAACAGGGACTAATAGAAGCCTTTTGTTAACTTGGATTTCCACCCACATTGGACTCTTTGAGTTAGAATATGACAAGTGGGAAGTAAGCTAATTATGCCACTTCTAATTGAGTTCTTCCTGCATGCCACACATTGCATTTCATGGCAGACAGCAGCATTTGTCCTCATGATAGAGAAATTAATGCTGTTTCATCCCTGTTTTGCATGTGGGGACACTGAGGGCAGTAGAGTCCCCACAAAGCACACGTAACTCTTTGCTGATTAAAACTAGTGTAAAGCATTTGATTATTCTCTTATTGACAATCTCAAACTCCTACGGTCTGTATCCTGTACTAACCAGAAGAGATGTACTTATTTTCTTCTGATGTAGTATGTTTGTGTAAGTTGTGAATATGAAGGCAAGGTCATTTGGAATTAAAAACATTCTCAGCATTGATCAGTCTGGAAATGATCTCTTCTCTATTATTTCATTATTTTATTTTTTTAAGAAGTGTACAAATTACAATTAAAACAAAATTTAGTGATACAGATTTTCACTTAACAAAGTAATATGAATTTCACAGTATTTACATCTCTAACTCTTACCACCTTTTATTCTATTTTAGTGGTTGATACTGTAGTTTTTCTATTTCTCTAGTAAGCTGCTCTTAGTTCTAGAGGATTTTTGACAGCTTTTATTTTCTGGTAATTGTACCTTGTCAGCCACCGAGACAGCTGGGGAGAAAAAAAGTTTCTCTGTGGGCAGAAGTGGCAAAATGAAATTTAGGAACCATGCATGGAAGATCAAATCTCTGAGGAGCAGGCTTTGCTTCAAATAAGCAAGAAAGACAAACGCAGAGGTTGTTACCTGAGGTTGCTGGAATCAA
The DNA here is from genome assembly GCA_004027165.1 of Ctenomys sociabilis. Lineage (NCBI taxonomy): Eukaryota > Metazoa > Chordata > Mammalia > Rodentia > Ctenomyidae > Ctenomys > Ctenomys sociabilis. Next base: position 7,146 of record PVKA01047367.1, on the reverse strand, counting down.
GGCTCCCATGAGCTTTTCTTCATCCGTTTGCTGGGAGCTTCTCTCCTGGACAGAAGGGGTGTATACGGTTGAAGGAACTGTGTGTCTGATAAATACCTTTGGGCCTCAGTGCCCTCTCCCATGACCCACCTAAGGCCACAGTCTGCCCCTGCCTACTCCTTGTCCCAGGGCCTCTAACTCTATGGTGCGTTCTGCCTGCCTCAGCTAGGTTGAATCTTGAATTAGGAAAGTTCTCTCCTACATAACTTAACTTTGAACTCCATGGCCTGGTTTGTGTACAGCAGCTATCCCATGTCACTTGCACATGCTCTTTAGTGTGAATCCTTTCCACCAAGTGAACCATTCTACGCTGTGTTCTTTGCTAGCCAGTACCTGTGGGGGAATTCTAACTTAGATGCTTTGTGAGACGAACAGTTTGTTTGTAGCAGCAGACATGCAAGATCGGAAGTTTTATCTGTCAGATGACAGACAGCTCAAAGAGAATACACTCTTGAGGAAAAGAGTAGCCCATTTACTTTGCTTCTTACTGGAAGTTCATTCACAGAAAGGTTGTGCTGGTAGGGAACGCAGGTCATGTGATCTCACAGGAAAGAGAAGCACCAGGTGCAAGTTCTTTAATGGACAGCTGACTGAGACTATCCTTTTGTTGTTTTTAGTATTTTGTGTGGTGCTGGGAACAAACTCAAGGCCTCAGTCCTACTAAACACGTGCTTTATCACCAAGCTACACCCCAGCCCCTGAGATGTTCTTTTTTAATTACCTTGAACAGACAGACTAGCCTTCCTGTTGTTGAAAAAGTACATCTGTTGCTGCTCAGAGAAATGGGCCGCTTGGCACCTCCCCTCGGAGGCTACTGATGAGGAGGAGTGTGCCGAAAGCTGCTGAAATTGATTGAAAGCTTCCTCACACTGCTGTGGGCCCTGGGTGTGCTTGGTCTTCTCATCCTCGCTGTGATACTTCGGGGGAATTCTAACTTAGGTTAGAATTGCTTTCTTTTATTTGGAGCTAGCTGCCATTATTCCATCTTACAGATGAGAAATTGAGGCCTAGGAGGGTTACGGCAGATTATGCATCTACTAGGTGGCGCAGCAGCGCCTCAGGTCCAAGCTACATTTACTCGAGAGTTTCCGTCCACACTTGCTAAAAAGGTCCGCGTGTGTAGGGAGGTGTCGGTGTGGGTTGTTGCTTCCAGTTGTCTGTTGGAAGATGCTGTGTAGAAACTACAGGTTATCTTAACCATCTACAAAAAAGCGCTTTGGTCGGTGTGTGCCTTGTTTTTCCCCTGTAAATCTTGGAAGTTTGCTTTCTTTTACTTGGAATATTCCTGTAGGGGTGGGCAGCTTTTATGTATTCTTCCATGCTCTTAGTTTTGATTTATCATGGTTTCATGTACGTCTTCTCTCTCCAGCTGGAATAGAAAGTCTCTGAGAGTGTGGGCCATCTCTTACATTGGTTGTTAAGTGTAATTATCATATTGCCACAGTGGACAAAATTCCTTAAGATGATCCATTTGGTGTTTTAATATCTGTGTGTTCTCTGAGCAGTCCTTGCACAGGAGGAGCATCTCATTCTAGGCAGGAACACTTTTGTGGCTTGTGGGATGGAGTGGCATGGTGATGCCGGAGCCAGGTCTATCTTGTAGCTTTTTCACTTTTTTTTGGACTGGGCAAAGTAGGTTTATTAGAGAAAACCAGGGCTACATAGCATTTAAGAGTTAGCCTTGGGGCCCTTTTTCTTGCCAAATGTGAGCACAAACGTTAACGAAGCACTGGTTGTACTGCAGCCACCAGTTGGCCTGGCCTGTCTTCTCCTGTTTGGCCACCTCGGGAGTCTGACCTCTCACTTTTCCAGCTCGAGCTAGGGAACTGTGGACTTTACCCCAAGCATGTGACCAGCTACTTCTAGAATGGCTAGGGCTTCCGCTCCACACTGGCCTCAGGTGGCTTCATCCTCCAACGGTTGGCCTACCAGGAGAACAACTTATTCTTCCTATGTGATGCACTCCAGTGATGCCATGTGACCTTGATCTGGGTGCTCATCTCCTGGCTGGTCACTTTGAGGGTATGTAGGTCCTGGCATGGGCAAAGAGCTGCATGTTGACAACTGAATGGCTGAGCCAGCCACCACTACCTTCTACTTGCTTCTGTTGGACTTTTCAACAAGTTTTCTGATTCTTATTGAGGCTCAGTTTTTTTTTTTTTTTTCCATTCTCAGAGTGGGTATGGAGACCTTACTAGAGGTTCTGAGGATCAGAACTGTAAATTAGCTGGTTCCCGGATTGCTTTTAGGAGTGAAGAGATGCTTCATATATCTGTCTTGCAGTGTGAGCTACAGAGACATTGCATGTGTAAGCATTGTGTCCCTAGTGTTAATACATAAATGTATATTAGATGCCAATTTACTTGCAGGTATTCTGGCCTTGAAATATAACATACAGTAAACAACATAGAGTAAAATGAAATGTATTTATTATTTTCTATAAGCTTAGTAACATATTAAATGCCTTAGTAACTTTATCTACATTGGAAGAAAACCCATGTTGGAAATTGACACCATATTCTCCAATACTTTGATGTAGCTTTTATCTGTGATATATTAGATTCCAGCTGGGGAGATGGCTCAGTAGGATAAGCACTTGCCTGGCAAGTGCAAGGGCCTGAGTTCAATTCCCAGTTCTGTTACCAAAAAAAAAAAAAAAAAAAAAAAAAAAAATTAGGGGCCGGGGAGATAGCTCAGTGGAATAAGTGCTTCCCTGGCAAGCTCGAAGGCCTGAGTTCAATCCCTGGTTCCGCCAAAAAAAGAAAAAAAAAAGTTCCCCCAAGTGAATGCGCATCTGTTATAGCTTGGGAGAGTGTGCAGTCCTTGTGTGCTGCTGTGTGTGGTTGCCTAGTCTCAGGTGTAGTGTGGTTAGCACTAATGATCATTGGCCTACACTCTCCAAGTTCAGGGCTTGTGGACTCCAGACCGGTGTGTACTTATTCACCTCAGTTGTTAAACAAATACCATCTAAAAGAAAGGTTTTCTCAGAAAAGAGAATGTTTTCAGAGTTTCATATTGACTTTTGGGTAGGTTAGTATACTCTCAGTAAAACCCAGAAACTTAAGCAAAGCAAACAGTTTCTGAGTAAGTCAGTATGGTGAATTGAAGCATTTAAGCTATGTATTTACAGAAGACTCAAAGTTTTTCTACTGAATGGAGCCTCTGTTCCCTTACTCCTGAGCATGGTATGGGCCTGTACTGCAACTGTCTGTGTGATACAGGATGCGGTGAGTATGAAGCCTTAGGAATTTTGTGGCTTAAAAGGAAAGTGCAGTGAGAACTCTGTGTGCATTGTTTATAAGGGGGGCACCTCTCCTACCATGTCCAGCCCACTTCTCTCCTGGTCCTGAACTCTAAAGACATGTTTAGATTTGCTTTTCAGTACCCACACTGCTTCTTAGTCTCATTCATCTGCATTGTGGCCTGTCACTCCCCCACGGGAGTCACTGGAAATCACTGTTTCCATTTGTGTTTGCTCCATAGGTAGACTTGAGCTAGTACCCCTTCAGAAGAAGCCTGGTGTCGCTATCCTGGATTTGCCTTGATGTTGAGGTTATAGGTTTATAATGCTAAGTGCTAAGATGTTTTGCTTTTATCGAATGAATTTGGGAATCTGCCCTATTGTGAATTATCTAGATTGTCTAAGTGGAAGATTCTAAATATACTGGATGTCGTAATTAGACAGCTTTGTTTTGGTTCAGTAGACAGGACCATATTTGGGAAACACAAATGAGCCAGTTTTCACATTTAGGACTTGTTTTGGTTAACAGTGCCTAAGAATCTTGGTGTGCCCAGAGCTGCACGTATAAAGTCAAGGAACTTGGGGCTAGGAATGCCATGAGGTCCAGGAGGAGCAAGGGTTGGCAGGGAGCGGGTTGCAGCAGCAGTGGAGGCTGGCAGCCCTGCGGCCTCTTGTAGGTGAGACCTTCTGGTGTGGCTGCTGCTTTAGGGAATCTGGCTGAACATTTGGGGCATTTTATATCTTGCCTTGTCCTCATAAGGAACTGTATGGGAGTCATTTGGCTTCACTCAACAAAAGCAATCCCTGTGATTAATTTTGGAAGCCCACATCTTGGGTTAGTCACTGTTAGGCCTGCAAAAGAGTGGATTTTACGAAGCTGTCGTTGTGTAACGGACAAGATTGTTGGGGCTTTTTTTTTTTTGTTTGTTTGTTTTGTCTTTTTTGAGACAGGGTCTCACTATGCAGTTCAGGCTGGCCTTAAGTTCACTTTGTGGCTCAGGCTGGTCTCGAACTCATAACAGTCTTCCTACCTCAGCCTCCCGAGGGCTGGGATTACAGGTATGCCTCACCATGCCTGGCCTGGGGCATTTTTTAACTTGTCTTCTATGACTTTCCTTTGACAGTTCTAAATATTACATAGGTGTATATCAGATATTAAATATGAACTAGAAAATAGTTAGTTTTCATTAAAAAAGAAATATACTATAGATTGAAGGTCCTGGAAATCTAAAATAGGAAATGCTCCAAAATATGAGACTTTTGAGTACCAGCATGTCACTCTAAGTAAAACATTTCGAACTTGACCTCATGTGACGTGCAGGTACACTAAATATGTTGTATAAAATTACCTTTAGGCTATCCGGATGAAACATAAAATGAATTTCCTATTTATCCTGGACCCCATCCTAAGATAGCTCATTATTTATGTGCAAATATTATAAAATCCAAAAAAATGTGAACTGCTGGTCTCAAACATTTCAGAGAGAAGATATTTAACCTGTGTAACTATATATTATAAATAGCCTGGAAAATAGAAATGACAGAAGTTGCTTTTTTTTTTTTTTTTTTTGCAGAACCGGGAGTTGCTTATATTTTTAGCTGACACCATTACTATTAGAACTTGGGCATGCTTAGATTTTTTTTTTTTTGTTTTTACATAATTATAATCACAAATGCCCACATAGACCTATACTCTGCTGCCTTTACTTAAGCTTTTGATAAGATCCTTTGCCCATGCTGTGGAGTGTATAGAACCAGTACACTTGGAAGTGCCCAGCAGTGTACCCAGTGGCTTAGTGGGCTGCTAATTGGTTCCCCTGTTGCTTAACACCAGAATGTTTTCATAATTCCCACAGAGCTGTGGATAATATTTCTGTATATATAGCTTTGTGTCATGCAAGACTTCCTCTGGACTGCACTCTCCTACAGCATAGAGGGGAGGAGATGCGTAGCTCATTGGTGTATACTGCTGAAAGTAGTAGACGTGATTTACAGTGTCATTCACTGTACATTGAAAAACCAGTGTCTTTGCATTTACCAACACTGAGTGTTCATTTTAAAAATGTTTGTGTGGGTCAGGAGAGACGTAGGTGAGGATCTATCCCATCTGTTGAATAATTATGGAAGAGTATACCAAAAGAGAGAAAATTGGAGAAGGTACTTAAGGAGTTGTATATGAGGGTAGACACAACACTACAGGTCAAGTGGAAGCCATGAAGAAAATCAGACTAGAAAAGTGAAGAGAATAGCTCAGTAGAATAAGCGCTTGAATAAGCCCTTGCCTGACAAGCGCAAGGGCCTGAGTTCAATCCCAGGTTTGGGGGAAGGGAGTGAAGAAGGAAGGGGGTCCTGGTACTGCAATTTGAGAAATTTCTCTTTATTTATTTATTTTATGTATTTTTTGGGCAGAACCAGCAATTGAACTCAGACCCTTGCGCTTGCCAGGGAACCGCTTATTCCACTGAGCCATCTTCCCAACCCTGGAAGTTTCTCTATTAAAAGAACTTTGCCATCCAAACATAGTCAGTCTTCAAGATGTGCTTGTGTAGGACTCTAGGCTTTATCTCATTTTTGAATTGTTTTCTGTGGATCTCAAGAAATATTTATATTTTAGCCGGGTGTGGTGACGCATGCCTGTAATCCCAGCACTCAGGAGGCTGAGGCAGGAGGATTGTTGTGAGTTCGAGACCAGCCTGAGCTACAAAGTGAGCTTAAGGCCAGCCTGAACTGCATAGTGAGACCCTGTCTCAAAAAGACAAAAAAAAAAAAAAAAAAAAGAAATATTTATATTTTATTCCTCCTGGGCAGTTCATGGATGCATCACTTGTTAGGAGTTATTTGTACCAGATCCTTCAGGGTATTGTCTTTTGTCATTCTAGAAGAGTTCTTCACAGAGACCTGAAGCCTCAAAATCTGTTGATTGATGACAAAGGAACAATCAAACTGGCTGACTTTGGCTGTGCTAGAGCTTCTGGGATACCTATTAGAGTATATGTGTATGAGGTAGTGACACTCTGGTACAGATCTCCAGAAGTGCTGCTGGGGTCTGCTCGTCACTCTATACCAGTTGATATTTGGAGTATAGGCACCAGTTTTGCAGAATTGGCAGCTAAGAAATCTCTTTTCCATGGAGATTCAGAAATTGATTAGCTCTTCAGGATTTTCAGAGCTTCAAGCACTCCCAACAATGAAGGGTGGCCAGAAGTGGAGTCTTTACAGGACTTTAGGAATACATTTCCCAAGTGGAAACCCCGAAGCCTGGCAGCCCATGTCAAAACACGGCTTGTGTTTACTCTTGAAAGGGTTAGTCTATGATTCTGATAAATGGATTTCTGGCAAAATAGCACTAAATCATCTGTATTTTGATGGTCAGATTATTTATTTATTTATTTATTTATTTATTTATTTATTTATTTATTTATTTATTTATTTCAGAACTGGGGATTAAACTCAGGCCCTTGCACTTGCCAGTGAAGTGCTTATTCAGCCCTGGGTGGTCAGATTGTGAAGATACAGGTTTCTGACAGCTTCCACACATTATAATCTAGGATGAAGAGTTACATTTTTACTGTTGATTCTGTTTTTGTCTTTTACATTTTTCTTTGCTGTAAAACTGAAATTGTACTTCACTTTCCATTTCAAAAGTATAACTTATAAATGTAAATATTGTTCTATATAAATTTAAATATAATTTTATATATGTGTGTAAAAAAAAAATTGTGTGGGCCAGGGATCTGGTAAGTACAAGGTCCTGAGTTTGATCCCTAGTACTGTTCCCCTTGGAAAAAATAACCAAAACAGCAAATATATATATATATATATATATATATATATATATATATATATATATATATATATACTAATTT
>PVKA01047366.1:0-14365 GCA_004027165.1 Ctenomys sociabilis | reverse complement strand
AAAAAAAAAAAAAAAGAAAAAGAAAAAGAAAAAAGAAAAATGCCTAGATTCTACCCTACTGTCCCGAAAGCTCTTGAGCCATGCAAGAAATCCCTCAGTCAGTGTGTGGAGAAACTCCAAGCTAGCATCACTCCCGGCACCATCTTGATCATCCTCACCGGGCGTCACAGAGGCAAGAGAGTGGGCTTCCTGAAGCGGTGGGCCAGGGGCTTGCTGCTTATGACTGGGCCTCTCAGCCTTTGTGTCCCTCTACGAAGAACACACCAGAAATTGGTCACTGCCACTTCTACAAAACTTTGTATCAGCCAAGTGAAAATCTCCAAGCACCTCACTGATGCTTACTTCAAGAAGAAGCAGCTGCAGAAGCCCAGACACCAGAAGGGAGAGATCTTCGACACTGAGAAAGAGAGATACCAGACTTCAGAGCAGCGCAAGGTGGATCAGAAAGCAGAGGACTCATAGATTTTATTTTATTTATTTATTTATCTTTTTGAGACAGGGCCTCTCTATGCAGTTCAGGCCTTAAGCTCACTTTGTAGCTCAGGCTGGTCTCAAACTCACAACAATCCTCCTGCCTCAGCCTCCTGAGTGCTGGAATTACAGGCCTGCGCCACCACGCCTGGCTCTTTTTTTTTTTTTTTTTTTTTTTTTCTTTTGACTCACAGAATTTAGCAAAAATCAAAGTTGTTCCTCAGCTCCAGGGCTACCTGCAATCCGTTTTGGCTCTGACAAATGGAATTTTTCCTCATAAATTAGTGTTCTAAATTTCTAAGAGCCTAACTAAATAACATACATTTTCAAAAAAAAAAAAAAAAACAAAGCAGGGGAAGCTGGGGATGTAGCTTATTACTCCTTGAGTTCAATCGTCAATAACACAGAAAAAAAAAAAAAAAAAGACTTTGTATGTCTTCCTGTAATCCTATCTCCACTTTCTTGTTTGCTTAGTGTTGCAGTACTGGGGGTGGAGTCCAGGCCCTCGCGCGCCAGGTCAGGAGAGCCCTGCCGCGGGCTGCACCCTCTGCCCTTGGGCCTCCTCTCTCAGTCGGCCAGGGGGCCCTGGACCTTGGCAGTTCCACCGCACAGCCTGCCCAGTGCTAGGGCCACAGGCATGTGCCCCTACACCTGCCCCACAACACACACTTTTTTTTTTTAGCCTTTTTGAGATAAGGTCTCACTATGCAGTTCAGGCTAGTCTTGAGCTCACTTTGTAGCCCAGGCTGGTCTTGAACTCACAAAGATTCTCCTTCCCCAGCCTCCCATGTGCCACCTTGCCCGGCTCCTCTGCCCCTTTAATCTTCACTTTTTAAAACTGATGAATACCATCCCCAAAGGTGACATCCTAAATGACTGGTCTGTGTATCCCCCGTGTCCCGCTGCTGCTTGGCTGGTGAGACGTCAGCCCCCTCTACACAAAGGAGGTTGCCTCTCCACCATTCACCACGCCATGAAGACGGAGCCCACAAGGTCTGCTGGTGGGGTGAGCAGAGAAGGTGGCTCACAGCGCAGGCAGAGAGGAAGGTGGGGTGCCGTGGGAGGTGACCCCTCGGCTGAGCAGTGCACAAAGGAGGCCATGTAAACAACAGAAGAATAAGGGACTACCAGCCATTTGGGGGTGGTGCACAACAGTAATCCCAGCACAGGGGAGGCTGAGGCAGGAGGATGGCAAGTTCAAGCCCAGCCTGGGCAACTTAGTGACTTAATGAAACCCTAACCTTGAAATTGAAAAATCTAAAAAGGGCTGGGATATAGCTCAGGGCTGGGCTTAATCCTTATTACTGGGGAAAAAAAAAAAAAAAAAAGAAAAGAAAAAGAAACAGGGAATCTGGTGTGCAGCAGTAGAAGTTCCTGGTCAGAGCAGTGTGGGGGGCACTTGGGAGACGGAGAACCTTCTGTGACTGGGGTTTGGCAAGCAAGAGAGGAGAGGCCAGGTAGGGGCCAAGCTCACGCTGCATGCCTTTCTGAGGCCATGCTGACATGCCCTGAGAACTTCAGCACAGGAATAAAGAAGGGGACTTCCACAGTTGAGGCTTTTAAAAGATTACCTTGGGCAATATGGAGACAGGAGCCTGGAGCAGGAGCTCGGAGAAGAGGTGAGGGGCCGCCTGGCTCCACCGTGGGGGGACTGTGTTGGGGGGGTGGGCTTGAGGAGCAGGAAGGCCCCTTGGAGACAGTGCAAGGTGGACTTGCCATGTGACAGCTGAGTGGAGACATGGAGGATGTGTCCTGGGAAGCTACCAGGCTCTGGCAGAGGTCCAAGCTGCAGATAAAAGTGTCATGAGTTTCTCAGTGTCTATGTGGCATTTCAAGCCACAGAACTGGAGTAGGTGATGGACAGACAGTGGCTAGAAAAAGGAAGAAGGCCTGCAGGGACTCCAGTACCACAAGTTTCAAATTTGGGTGGAAAAGGAAATGGTGGAAGAGATACAGAGGGTGATCAGAGAGCAACACAGAGCAGCCAGTGTCCTTGTCCAGAGGGGAGCAGCGCTCGGAGGAGAAGGGCTGGGCTGCCGCGGATGCTGGGATGCTGCCCAGAGCCAGAGGCTGGTGACCCTGGAAAGGGGCTCGGGGACCAGGAACATGTCAGATACACCAGAGAGGAGCTGGCTGTTGGGGTGCATTCCTGTAATTGCCAGCGCTTGGAAGGCTGAGGCAGGAAGATCACTACAAGTCCAAGGCCAGCCTGGGCTATATAGTGAGTTCAAAATCTACCTGAACTGCATTGGTGCGAGAGACCCTGTCTCAAGAAAACAAAACAGAACAATCACCGAGAGGCTCAGCCAGCCAACTCCAGAACATGATGAATTCAAACAAATGTTGACCTGTTTCTTCAAAAATGAAGGGGCAGGACATTAAAGAAAAAAAAGAAAGAAAAGGAAAAGGTTTAAGTGGAATTTGAAAAAGTTATACAATGAATGGCTCTTGTTGGGATTTTGATTTCCACAGTCCATTGTAAAATACACTTATAGCTTAATCAAGGAAATTAAAGACAGAGGTTTGGCAGTATTAAAGCATTACTGTCACTGTTTCCAGTGACAACCTACTGTGCTCATTTATTGTCATGGCTGTTTTTATAGTCCCAGGGCCTTGTGCTGCTGTCCAACCATGGTCATAGTCCAAACAGTTATCTTTTAGAAATCCATACTGAAGTAGTGATTTCTTTACTAGTGCTATAACTAACTGGATTTGCTTTAAAATAGTTGAGAAGAATAGGCAGAAGGGAAGGCGTGGAGTATAGATGAAATGCTAGTCATGTGTTCATGTTTGTTGGAGATCGGTATTAAGAGTTCACAGTCATTCATTATATGGTTGTTTCTATTTTTATGTTTAAGCAAAGAGTGTTAAACTAAGCACAAAAGGTCAGGGACATAGTTTAGCAGTACAGCACCAGCCTGGCAACTGCAAGGTCCGGCATTCAAGTCCTGACACCAAAAAGAAAATTAAGTGTGGAGACCCATATGAGCCAACTTTCCATCACCATGAAAAAAGCCAGGAAGCAAATAGAGAGCTTGTGCTGATTTACATCCCAGACATTTTTTTTTGTTGTTGTTTAGTAACTTTATGAATCTAAGTCACAAAGTTACTAAATTGCCCAGGCTGGACTCCAACTTGCGATCCCCCTGCCTCAGCCACCCAGAGTGTCAGAACTACAGGTAGGAGCCACCAAACCCAATTTTTTGGTTTTCTGAGATAAGGTCTTTATGTGGGGTGAGCTTAGACTAACTCATTTAGTCTAAGATTTGGGGCAATCTTCTCAGCTTCCCTGGGGTTCCTCTAGGGTGCACCTCCATGCCCAGCAGGGAGCTGGCTTTTATAACAAAGCCTCCTCCCCAGATTATGTGGGGGAAGGTGAGCATGTGCCTGCGATGGAAGACTTCAGTCCTCTAGTAAAGAATAAGGCAAGGGGGCCAGGGAGGTGGCTCAGTAGAATAAGCTCTTGCCTGGCAAGTGCAAGGGCCTGAGTTCAATCCCTGATTCTGCCAAAAAAAGAAAAAAATAAGTAAGGCAAGGTCAGCAAGTGACACTAAATCTAAGAAGGAATGTAGGAGATTTGAGGATGGAGAAAAAGAAATGTCTCCTTTATTCTGTTTTTGTTGTTGCTGTTTTTGAGACAGACTGTCACCATGTAGCCCAGACTGACCTCAACCTTTTTATTATAATTATTATTATTTTAGTAGTATTAGTAGTAGTAGTGGTAGTAGTAGTAGTAGAGTGTGTGTGTGTGTGTGTGTGTGTGTGTGTGTGTGTGTGTTACCAGAAATTGAACTCAGGACCTTGGGCTTGCCAGGCAGGTGCTTATGCCGCTGAGCAACATATCCAGGTTCCTGACCTCAAACTTATAACGATCCTTCTGCCTCGCCTTCCCAAGCGCTGGAATCACAGCCGTGTACCACTACACCCAGCAAAAGGGCCATCTTGAAAGAGAAGAAGGGAAGGACATGATGCTTTTCAAGAGAACAGTGAAGTTTTCCATCTTGAATCATTTAGTGGTTGTGGACAGATTGAGCAGCCTTTGTAGGATTTTGTGATCCTCAGATACTGAAGCACAAGCATCAAGAAGTTTGCGTTTTGCTGGGCAGACATGAAGCAAAAGATGCTAGACAGTCGAGGGTGTGTGCAAGGATATGGTTATAACGATGAACCAAAATCTAGAAAAGATCCAAAGAGAAGAGAAGGTTGGAGGAAGAGGCTACAAACCTGGGTTAATGACCTGACGTCTATGTGAGATAGGGATGCTACCACATAGATTTGTGTTAGCTAGGGAAAGGGCTGGGGTGTGTAACAAACATACCTTGAAAAACAGCAGCTTCATAGAAATTATTTTTTTTCCTCATGTAACAGCACTGAGCTTGGTGGTCCAGGGTGTTGAGGTTACAGAGATCCCTGCAGTCACTCAGTAACCAGGTCCCTGCCTCTTATTGCTCTGCCATTGATTAAAGTGTTGACCCTAGGGCCAGGGAGATAGCTCAGTAGAATAAGCACTTGCCTGGCAAGCACAGGGTCGTGAGTTCAATCCCTAGTACTGCAAAAAAAATAGATAAAGTGTTGGCCCTGACTTAGTGGTCAAAGCATGTTGTGTGTTTGGAAATGGGCATGAAGGAGAAAGCACCTAAATTTTAAGGCCTGTGCTTGGAATTGACACACATCGCTTTCATTTCCACATACCGACCAAAACTTCTCACATAGTCTCACCCAACATCAAGGGAGGCCAAGCTTTCAGCAGACAGCTAAACGACACTTAGTAATGCAAGAAGAGCAGGAACTGGATTTCTGCAATCTTTGCCAGAGGTTGTTAGTCTACAAAGCTTCAAGAGGCTTGAGTTCAATCCCCAGTTCTGCAAAAATAAATAAATAAATAAATCTTCAAACTATAAATTTAGTTTAAAATGATCTTGCATGTGCATTGCCCCAGCACCTGACAGAAACAATTGCAAATAAAATGCATCATCCTTCTAAGCCTCAAGAATTTCAGTAAATTTTTTAAAAAATGTGATCTAGCCAGGCACGGTGGTGCACACCTGTAATCCCAGCACTCACGTGGCTGAGACAGGACTGCCAGCCCAGCAGAGACTACCCAGTGAGACTTTGTCTCAAAAAACCACCAACTCCCTGCCACCAATCAGTCACCTGTAATCCCACACTCAGGAGGCTGAGGCAGGAGGCCCACTAGGAGTTTGAGGCCAGTCTAGACTACAAAGTAAATTCAAGTCCAGCTTGAACTGCACAGTGGAACTGTCTCAGAAAGACACACACACACACACACACACACACACAGTGTGTGAACTATTTCAGAACTTTGGGAGTCTGAGGCAGAAAAAAAACAAGTTTGAGTCCCACCCAGGCAATTTAGTGAAAGCTTGTCTCAAGATTAAAAAGAAGATGTAATTCTCAGTATTGCATGCACAGACACAAATTTATTTATTTATTTATTTATTTTTATTTATTTATTTATTTATTTTGGTCTTTTTTTGGAGACAGGGTCTCACTATGCAGTTCAGGCTGGCCTTAAGCTCACTTTGTAGCTCAGGCTGGTCTTGAACTCACAACAATCCTCCTGCCTCAGCCTCCCGAGTGCTGGGATTACAGGCATGTGCCACCATGCCCGGCTTCACAGACACAAATTAACTGCACAAACAAGAGAACTAGCTACCATGTGTATCCACAAGGTAGGCCAGGCATGTTAGTGCATGCCTGTAATCCCACCACTCAGGAGGATCTCTGTGAGTTTAAGGCCAGCCTGGACTCCATAGGGAGTTCAAAACACACAAAATTACATAGTAAGACTCTGTCTAAAAAAAAACACGAAAGGGTGCCAGAAAGATGGCTCAGTGGAATAGGCGCCTCCCTGGCAAGCACAAGGGCCTGAGTTCAATCCCCGGTTCCGCAAAAAAAAAAAAAAAGGACTAAAGAAAAAAGCTACCGATGGTAAACTGGGTAATAATTACATTATGGAATATTAAATAGCAATGAAAATAAAGGTAGAATTTCACAACCACACAGGTTGACACTGTAAACCCAAAGCTAAGTAAGCAAAGCAAAACTTGAGCATCCTGAGAATGATTCTTTTCACACAAAGTTCAAAGTGGGGAAAAAAAATCTGAGTTCTATTGAACAGCATGGATGAACTGTAAAGAACCAAGAGGCGCTAATCAGAGGCAGAAATCACCAGAGGAACGCAAGGCCCGTCGTCCTGACGGAGGAAGCGTGCCCGGGCTCTGCCGCCTCTGGGGCTGGGTGGTGAAGACACAGATGTTTGCTTTATAATTACACATTATACTACACATTTATGTTTTATGTGCCTTTGCATAGATGAGTTATATTTTACAACTGAGTCTTTTCTTTTTTACTCCTTTTAACAATCAAGTTTTTAAATATCATGAATAGCTTTCTGCCAGCATATTGGCAAAAATGGGCAAATTTGTGGAAATTGTTATTTTTCAAAACCGAACCCAAGTAAAATAAAATATCCAACTGGTTCGATAAGGCTGGAGAGGTAGCTCAGTGGTAGTGTGCTTGTGCAGTGTATGCCAGTTCCTGGTTTGATTTCTAGCACTCCAAATCTATCTCTTGCTCTGTCTCTCTTTCTCTCTTTTAGGACAGGGTTTACAGGGTCTTATTACATAGATCAAACTCGTAGTGATCCTCCTGTTTTCACCCTCCCAAGCACTGGGATTCTAGGCGCGTACACCGTGCCCAGTCTCAGTCGCTGTCTCAGTGCATCTCAAGGGTGGGGCCTGCATGATAGACCTGGGACCGAACTGAGGCCGCTGCACTCTGCCTAAGCAGGCGCTTTAGTCTACTGAGCTATCAGGCCGGCCCTTGTTTCTTATCTTTTTAACACAGGAGTCTAGTGGGCAAGATGGCTCAGTGGTCTAAAGCGCCTGCTTATGCAAGTTTTTTCAAGTTTAAGACAGGGTCTGGCTATGTAGTTCAGGCTGGTCTTGAGCTCACTTTGAAGTCCAAGCTGGCCTCGAACTCACAACGATCCTTCTGCCTCAGCCTCTGGGATTACAGGTGTGCACCACCACAGCTGGCCACAAAAAGTGCACTAACTAGCTGTATCCTTTAGGTAACACATTTCACAAAGTCAGCAGCTTAAAACCACACGTATATTTCCTCAGGGAAAATCCTTCCAGAACTCCACTGACGGCTGGGTTTTCGTAGGCTGGAGTCTGGGCTCAGCTTAGATTGCAGTTGTCAGCTAGGGCTGAGGTCTCATCTGGCGGCTCCATGGGGCAGAGACTTGAAGGCAGGCTCCCTTTCCCTAGGGAATGTAGGATGTGAGGTGCTGGTCATGTATAGGAGGTGACCCTGTGTTCCCCGGCCCCTGCACATTTCCCACACGGCCTCTTGCTTTATCTCTGTGAGCAAGGCGCAAAGGAACTAGGGAGAATCTGCCAGCAAGCAGAAGTTCTAATGTTACATAACCTCATCACCGCAGTGCCGTGCCTCTCTTGCTAGATTCTGTTGGTTATGAGCAAATCCATCATCACACGTTCCACCCATGCTCAAAAGGTTCGTGCCAGAAGGTAGAGGCCACCATTGGTCTTGAGCTCACTTTGAAGTCCAAGCTGGCCTCGAACTCACAACGATCCATTGGTCTGCCCACTACATGAATCACAGAAATTGAGCCTGGCTTATTTCACTCGAGATAGTGTCTGTAAAGCAGACATCACAGCATATGTCACAGTTTCCTTTTCGGGGGTGCTGGGGAGATAGCACCTGCCTGGCAAGCACAAGGACCCGAGCTTGATCCCAAGTACCTCGTGCCAAACTGGCCCTGGAATCCCACAGATGTGGCACACACCTGTAATCCCAGCACTGGGAAGGCTGAGACAAGGATCATTACAAGTCAGAGCTGTGTGACGAGACCCTGTACCAAATAAATAAATATTTTTAATTTTTTTCTTTCTTTCTTTTTTTTTTTTTTTTTTGTCTTTTTTTGAGACAGGGTCTCACTGTGCAGTTCAGGCTGGCCTTAAGCTCACTTTGTAGCTCAGGCTGGTCTCGAACTCACAACAATCCTCCTGCCTCAGCCTCCCGAGTGCTGGGATTACAGGCATGCGCCACCACGCCCAGCTTTTTTTTTTTTTTTTTTTTTTTTGTATTTTTGGGAAGGGTCTACAAGGTGTTCAGGGTCTCACTACTAGATCAGACCCGTAGTGATCCTCCTGTTTACAGCCTCCCAAGAGCTGGGATTACAGGCATGTGCCACTGTACCCAGTCTCAATAGCTGTTTCAGTGCACCCTGGCAGCAGGACCAGCACAGCAGGCCTGAGGATTGAACCCTAGCCCATGCACCTGCTTGCAGGAGCTTTAATCTGCTGAGTTATTTGGTTGACCCTAATTTTTTTTTCCAAAAAAGATTTTTCTGGGGCTGGGGAGAGATAGCTCAGTAGAATAAGTGCTTGCCTGGCAAGCACAGGGTCCTGAGTTCAATCCCTGGTACAGCAAAAAAAAAAATTTTTTTTCTTTTTTGTCTGGAGGCTGAGGCAGGAGGATCATTTTGAGTTTGAAGTTAGTAAGGACTACATAGTAAGTTCCAGGCCGACTTGACTACATAGTAAGATCCTGTCTAAAAAAAGAAAATAATTGTTCTCCCTTTTGAAAGGTCAATAATATTCTACTGCCTGCACATGTCACATTCTGTTTATCCCCTTGTCTGCTGACAGATACCTAAGTTACTTCCACCTTTTGGCTACTATAAATAACAATGAGTTTTAATTTAAATGTAATTTTCAGCCGGGCGTGGTGGCGCACGCCTGTAATCCCAGCACTCGGGAGGCTGAGGCAGGAGGATTGTTGTGAGTTCGAGACCAGCCTGAGCTACAAAGTGAGCTTAAGGACAGCCTGAACTGCATAGTGAGACCCTGTCTCAAAAAAGACAAAAAAAAAAAAAAAAAAAAATGTAATTTTCAGATATCAATACACTTCATTCCTAAACAGTTCAGCTATTTATATATAGATCTTTTTTTGTTTTTGTCTTTATATATATTATTTATTTATTTACCTGTTTTTGAGACAGAGTTTCGCTATGCAGTCTGGGCTGACCTTGTGCTCACTTTTGTAGCCTCCAGCCTGGTCTTGAATTTGCAGTGATCCTCCTGTCTAACTGTTCCCAGCACTGGGATTACAGGTGTGCATCACCAGCCTGGTTCCAGGGCCAGAACAGCATGCCTGGGGATCGCACTCTGGACCTTGATCTTGCCAGGCAGGCACCTATGCCTCTGAGCTGTCCCAACCCCCATTTTTGTCTTTTTGATACAGGGTCTTGCTACGCAGCTCAGGCTAGCCTTGAGCTCACTTTGTAGTGCAGGCTAGTCTTTTTTTTTTTTTTTTTTTTTTGTCTTTTTGAGACAGGGTCTCACTATGCAGTTCAGACTGGCCTTAAGCTCACTTTGTAGCTCAGGCTGGTCTCGAACTCACAACAATCCTGCTGCCTCAGCCTCCCGAGTGCTGGGATTACAGGCCTGCGCCACCACGCCCGGCTCGCAGGCTAGTCTTAAACTTGAAGTGGTCCTCCTGCTTCAGCCTCCCAAGTGCTGGGATGGCAGGTGTGCACTAGCACACCTAGCTCCAGCCCCGATTTTTAGAGAAGGGACCAGACCAAGCTATTCTCTAGACCTAGTGGCTCTGTCCTTTCCTTCAAAAGAGAGAGCTGGGCTCCCGGGGCTGGCGAAGGAGGAGAGGCTATGAAAGTATAAGACACAGATGACTCCAGGTGGGACAGGACTGCCTGGCTTTCCTTCTGGCAGACCTGCTGAGAGCTCTTTTGTTGTTGTTGTTGTTGCAGAGCCAGGGATTGAACTCAGGCCCTTGCACTTGCCAGGCAAGCATTTATTCTACTGAGCCATCTCCCAGGCCCCCTGCCTAGAGCGCTTGACACAGCAGTCTCCAAGGACCACGCTGCTCTGCACCAGTCCACCTGCGTCAGCACTATACTTGAAGAACTGATTCATCACCCAAGCCCTTCGGTGTCTCTTTGCCTGTGTAGAGAGAAAACCCTTGCAGAACTCCCCTCACCACTGGGTGAGAGGAGCAGGATGGAACTCAGAGGGTCCCTCCCCCCCCCCGGGGCTGTCTCCAAATTCCTCCTGGGTTCTGGGGCCGGGGAGATGGCTCGGTAGAATAAGCACTTGCCTGGCAAGCATAAGAAGCATAAAGGCCTGAGTTCAATCCCTGGTTCACCGAAAAAAAAAAAAAGGAAATATCAAATTTCTCCTGATTCTGGTTTCATGAGGTAATGAGAAATACACATACTGCTCTCTGACCCAGTTCTTGATAGAGAGCTCCTAAATCTTTCAGAATTCCCTCATTTGTAAGAGCTTCTTTTGTTCTAGTGAGAAGACCTTTGGTGGGTTCCTGGGCAGGGCCAGTCACCAGAAATACCAAACCATGGTGATAGCTTGCAGCTTTCAGTCTCCACAGGGCTTGGAGACAAAATGGAATTAATAATCATGGCTTTGAGGGCTGGCCAAAGAGCGAAGTGGAGTAAAGCACCTGCAAGCAGATGCAGGGGCCTGGATTTCTATCCCTAGGCCTGTATGCCAGCCCTGTACCAGAGGCATGCTGGGACAGCAGACTGGGCATGGTGGCACGTGCCTGTAATCCCAGCACTTGGGAAGCTGTAAACAGGAGAATCACTAGGAATTCAATCTAGTAGTGAGACCCTGGAGACCCTTCCCTAAAATACAGAAAATAAATAAATAATCATGACTCCATAATGAGATCTCCATAAAAATCCCTTAACTGTGGGGTTCCAGGTTAACAAACACATCCAGGTGCTGGGAGGCAGAGCACCCCATCTACATGAGGGCAGAAGTGCCCACACTCAGGATCCTTCCAGACCTGGGGAGCATTGGTGGGAACCCCGGTGAGTCAGAGGTGAAAGTGAGGCTGGGCGTGGTGGTGCACACATGTGATCCTAGACTTGGAAGGCTGAGACAGGAGAATCACTGTGAGTTTGAGACCAACCTGGGCTACATGGTGAGTTCAAGGTCAGCCTGAGCTACAGGGCAACCCTGTCCCAACAAAAAATAAGCAATAAACAAAAAGTAACAGTGCCACTCGGGAGGCTGAGGCAGGAGGATTGTTGTGAGTTCGAGACCAGCCTGAGCTACAAAGTGAGCTCGAGGCCAGCCTGAACTGCATAGTGAGACCCTGTCTCAAAAAGACAAAAAAAAAAAAAAGTAACAGTGAAACTTACTGCTTATGACTGGCATCTGAGCTAGGGATGGTCTTGTGGGGCTGAGCTCCTAAGCTATGGGATCCCAGCAGCTAGACTGAATGGAATTAGAGATACTTGAGTTCTTGCTTGGGGTGTGAGCACCCCACACCCTGGAAGCATGTGTTAATTGATACGCTAGGAGAAGAGAAAGGGAATCTGATTTTCCCTCCAGATTTACAGCAACCTCCCTGTTAGTCAGGGCCAACACTGTAGGTCATCTCATTGTCTGTTTTTTCTGCAGTAGTGACAGTGTCTATAGGGAAGAGCGTTTGTTCTGGTACCTGTTCAAGGAGCCAGTTCTCCCCTGGCCACTAAGGATGCTCCATGCCCACCTCCTGCCCGAAGAGCTGGGGGAAACAGCAGCGTGAGCGGGCGGTGCAGCTCACTTGCCCCAGAGCCAGCCCTGCTGCGGGCCATTGTGCCAAGCTGTGAGGGCGCCATAGCCCAGCAGGTGGCACAGAGAGCAGCAAAGGCCACAGGCATTACCGGCTCAGTCAGTGCTGTGCACGTCCACAGAGTCAGAACTCCTGGGTGGAGGCAGGCAGGGCCTGGGGCTCAGCCCTCCACGGACACCCTGCAAGATCATGCCTCGGCAGGGGGCAGTGAATCTGCTGCTGGTGGACAGTGCCACTGTCCACAAAGGATGACCTTGGTGCCATCACGCCATGTCCAAGCAACTGGCTGAGCAGCAAGGACACAGGCTTTGTCACCAGAGATGATGGGAGCCAGACTGCCTTTGGGCAGCATGGCATCTCCTGCCCAGCCCCCTGGCACTTCGCTCCTGACCCACTGACTTAGGCTCTGGATCAGCTGCGGCTTTCATTGGGCCTCTGAGCACTCAGGTTGTCACCATGGGACAATTCGTCCTCCTCTTGGGAAACAGCTGGGATTAACAAACTGTGACTATTAAGCAAGTTATACCAGGAGATAAATTATACATATGTAACAAGGGGAAAGAGAACATGTGACGTTTGCAAAATTCTTAAGGGAATTTGTCCTTGTCCTGGGGGATAAAAACTGCTGGCTTGCTTTTAACATTTCTATTAGAAAATTAAAGCTCTTTGTCTCACAGATAAGGTTGGGAAGTCCTGCTGGACACCCTGACATCAGGTAAGATCCACGATGGACTGTGGTGTGGCCGGATCTGCCCCAAGGGGGTAACAATCGTTGTTGCTTAGCTCAGGACAGACGGACAGGAACAATCCCAGGAAACACACTGCACCTCCTCCTCTAAAATGCAAGGAAAATGTAAGGGTCGTTACAATCAGGAAGATCAAAGCTGAGGCCCAGCTGTGTCTGACATCCTGTCAAACTTTGTCCAGGTCCTAAAGAAAGAAAGAGCTAAGCATGATGTACATACTTGTAATCACAGCACTGGGGGAGGCTGAGGCAAGAGGGTTGCCATGAGTATGAGGCCAGCCTGAACCTGTCCCAAAAAAAGAAAAAGGAAAGATAAAGAAAAGTGGGCTGGGGAGATAGCTCAGCGGCATAAGCTCCTGCCTGACAAGTGCAAGGTCCTGAGTTTGATCCCAGGTACAAAAAAAAAAAAAAAAAAGGGCCTGGGAGATGGCTCAAATCCCTGGTTCTGCCAAAAGAAAAAGAGGAAGGCAAGGTGATCACACCCACACCCAGAGGCGTCAACTGATCGTGTAGAGCCTCCTTTCCGGGGCTGCCTGAGCTGTGACCTCAGTCCACCTCAACCAGCACAAGATGGCCCCACAGTGCCGGGCTGGGAGCCCTGGGCCCAGTCACTCAGAGAGACAGGCTGCAGAGCCACGGTGATCCGCTCCTGGCTGGGCTGGCTGCTTGAGGGACCATCTGTTCACAGGCTGTGGAGAAGCTCAGAGTTGTCAGAGAAATGACCTCGGAGGCTCAGCCTGGGTTGCCTTGGTAACTAGCAAATGGGGACCAATGGCTCAGGGGTTGTGGGGGGAGTGCCTGAACTCAACTCTCTCTGGTACAAGGCAGGGCCGAGAGGCCCAAGGCCACCAGCACAGCTGACAACTCTGTTCAGGCTGCTTAACACCTAAGCGTAAAATTTCCCCAGCCAGGCCGTTCTCATGAGGGCACAAGGTCCCTCTGCTGTGTGCCCGCTCCAGCCTCACCCAGGATCCTGGTGCTGGCCAGCACCTCTGCCCAGGAGTTGTAGACTGCACCAGGGTCGCTGACCCCCTTGAGAGGCGGGGCCTGAGTTAGAGCTGCAGGGAGGAGCTGCTGGAAAGCCCGGGAAGGAACTCTGGGGAACGAGCCACCTGCTCAGCAGCTCCCCTGGGCTTCAGCAGAAGCCTGAGCCTGGACCCACGTGCATCCTCTCCCCTGGCCGACAGACGCTGCCAGGCACAGCTGACTTTGAGGCAAGGTCAGATGGCACTCAGCTCTAACCATGGGGTCCCCAGGGGCCTCAGTGAGTTTGCAGCCCCCACTCAGCCCAGCCCACCAGCGAAGCACGGGCAGAAGGAAGCCATGCGCTGCTTCTCACAAAGAGAACAGAGGCTGGCAGGAAGGGCTCGGCTCTGCACAGAGCAGACAGCGCTGTGGAGGAAAATCTTGCTAACTATTATCTGCTCTGCTGTTCTTTCCTCCCCTGCTTCTCCTGGCTCTTGCCCTAGGACACACACGCTAGCAGCCTGATGGTGGAGC
>PVKA01047365.1:0-14365 GCA_004027165.1 Ctenomys sociabilis | reverse complement strand
AAGGAAGGAAGGAAGGAAGGAAGGAAGGAAGGAAGGAAGGAAGGAAGGAAGGAAGGAAGGAAGGAAGGAAGGAAGGAAAAGAAAGCAGGAAGTTACATTGAATTTGGAATGACCAATGGTCCTGGTTTTCCTAAGATTTTTCTCATGTTGGTACTAAAACCCTTACATCCTAAGGGCCTTCGAGTCCTGGGCATTTAAGGATGTTTGACAGCTAGCTGATTCCAGGGGGTCTGGATAAGCAATTTGAAAGCAGCCTGCTCATAGTGATGCCAAGCTTCTCGTACGGGCAGCATGCTTGTAGGTGGCAACTTTGTCACTGACCCTAACTGTGTGTCTGTTTCTCTGCCTTTGCAGTGTTCAAAAGCTCAACGAGTTTCTCCTGAGTGATGAGATAGGTGATGACAGCTGGCGAACTGGTGAAGGTTCTCTGCCTTTTGAGTCGTGTAAGAAACACACTGGAGTTGTAAGTGCATTTTTCGCTATGAAGAAGGGTATGGGGTGTTATTTACCCCAAGCTTTTTATAAAAATACAATAAGCCCACTATCACTGTACCATGTTATTATATCTTTTAGCTATATTGTACTTTTAGTTTAAAGCCTATTTTTTGATATATTATTTATTTTGATCCATTTAATGTAAGGCTTTGTTTTCATTTCTGACTGAACATATTGTTTGCATTGAGTGGTGCAGCTTAAACAAAATTTGGAGATTAGTAAGGGGCAAAGCCAGAATTGAAGCCAATCTTAAAGCTCATAGACCAGTCAGTTCATTCACCCCTATACAAATATTTCCTCAGTATTTACATGAAGTCTGGAAAGAATCAATATGATATTGAAAATATACATTACCTAAAAATAGATGTTGATTATTTATATTATGTTGAATATATATTGTGGTGAATATATATATTACATTGAATATGTATTATATTGAATATATTATATATTATGGTTACTGGTTACCACATATTTTGTGCCAACATGGAACTATAAACAGGCATGAGAAGCTTTTCCTACACAGACTACTTTCTTGAGTCAGGAGCCAAGTGATACACAAAAAAATAAGATAATTTCTCTGTGTGAAAAAATAAGATACTATAGAGTGAAGGTGACACTTGCAGCAGGGTGGCATTTGCTAGAAGGCCCCACTGCAGAGCCAGCATTTGAGCTGAAATCTGAGTGAAGAGTAGGTACCTCTCCTGCAAAGGGACAGGGCCAAAAAGAGAAAGCACTCTTGGCAGGAGGACTAACAAATGCAAAGAACTTGGAGGAGAATTCATTTGCTTTTTTCAAGGATTGTTGGATCCTGGTGAAGAAAGGAAAGAGGAGACAAGGGCCTTGAAGACCACAGAGAGAATTTAAATTTTACTGACATAAAATAGATGAATAAGAAGTCATGGGAAAGTTACAGTAGTATAATTTTGTTCATTTTTTTTTTTTTAAAGAAGTTCCTGTGTATAAAGGTGAATGGAGACAAGGAGTGGATCAGGTAGATCAGAGAAGAAGTTATTATACTGTGGGGCAAGGAGATGATGGTGAAGGTTAGATTTTTCAAAACTCTTTTGTCTTTTTGAGACAATAACTCATGACACCTTCCTGCCTCAGCCTCCCCAGTGCTGGGATTATAGGCATGCACCACCACACATGGCAAAAGTTAGATTTTTGTGGTTCAGTGGATTTTGTGGATGTTGTGAGGAAGTGGAAAAATTCAGTGCGTGATGTTGGTCTAATACGCTGGGTGGAAGAGGAGAGGAAATAGAGAGAAGACTGAGGAATGCACATGGGAGTCTTGGCTTGACCACTGGTAGGAGCCAGGAGCCGAAGTCGGGGACAAGAAATGAGAGATAGTTTTGAGGTGGATTCAGGAGGTATATTCTGCTTATGATCACTTTGAGATACTTACTGACATTGGAGAAGAGATTCTAACATTGGAATACAAATGTATGAGTCATGAGCCTTTAGGTAACAGTTAAATGAATGGGGAAAATACACCACTTTTTAAAAGGGTATATCTGAAAGAAATTTCTTCAAAGTAAAATGTATTTAATAATAATAAAGTAGAAATACGCTCATTCAAAGTGAATCCAAGAAGTTATTATTAATTATTCATGTAAGTATTGGAAAAACATGAGCCTAGCTACCCTGAATGTGACTGCACAAATTGCACATGCCATCTTCTGTCTGGACTTGGTGAGCTTTGATAAGGAAATCTCTGTCTGTCTGTCTGTTTGTATTCAATTTTTCTTCACATTATGCTTAAAACTTTTAAAAATAGCTAAGTGGAACACTTGGCTATATTTAGACTTCACAGTTTTCTTTAGATTTTTTCTGCAGTTTTTTTTTTTAACTTTTCAGTTGCTTCATTGAGCAGCTGTGCTTTGTCTGAGGAGTTAGTATGTATGTTTATCTAGAGTGTAGTGGATATTGTGTGAAGATGCTTGCTTGCATTGCACGGGCAGAGACAGAATATAGAAAGGAATACTGTAAAGTGCATCAGCCCTTTGAGGTGTGGAAATCGAATCTTTAATTAGAACTGCCCTCATTGCATGTTGGGTGCTCCTAGCTCAGTGGATCATCTTTCAGAGGTGTGAGGCTGAGTGGAGAGAGATGACCTCAAGCAAGAAGATGGAACTAGAGAAAGCTGAACAACTTCACGCCTGCAATGAAGGACAGAAGAAATATGGAACTGAGAGAAAAAAAAAATTTGAAAGGGAAAAGAATCCCCTTCAGATGATCCAATATCTTCAGGGTTATTGAAACCAGACTGGACTTCTGATGTCTTTCAGGGTCATTCATCACAGCTCATGGGCCAAACCACAAATGGCAAGCTTTTTAAAGATAGAGTGAAAAAATCCGTGTGTTTGAAAATAACACTCACGGAAACTCCTTCTTGAGAGAGCTGAAGATGCTATGTATTCTATAAAAGCTTCGAGTTAAGTGGTTTTGGCTGTAGAATCTCCATGGAGAATTAGTGACGTTCCAGGGCCAAAAACTTCTTCAAATTACATCTGTGGAACTCCAACTCAACTCTCTGTCAACACATCTCGTCTTCCCACCCTCTCCTCAATTTTGTGATGAGCATGAAGTCATTCTGTTTGGACCTCTAGGAGCAATACTATTACAGAATGAAAAGCTCTAAGATGACAGTGAATTTTTATAGGTATAGGCTTGTTTTGGGTGGAAAATGTAAAGAATATGCTTAAATATGCTCATCCTAAATTATAGTAGCTTTCTACAGCCTTTACGCTGTACACTTCTGGAGCTGTCATGGCTATGGGAATAAAAAACAAAACTAAAATAAAATTATGAGCACACGCACATTCTCTCTCTCATCAGTTAAAATGTTTTTAGTATTTTTCCATGTGACAACGCTGATAGGGCTATTGATTTTCTCAGTGGCTTTTTGATCTTTATTTGCATGAAGCCTAGAATTGTGCTATTTGATAGTTTGATGTTCTGTTGGGACAACAATTGATGGAAATTGGAAAAACAATATTTTCTTTGGATTAAATTACTGATTATTTGAAGATGTCCTTAATTCCCATAGTGGAACTCTGGAGTTTTTGTAAAGCTAAACCTGCAATTCTTGGCCAGATTGTTTTTGTAAAGTTTTACCATTCTAGAGCCTTCTGTTTTTCTAGGTAACTTACCAGTTTAAGTATTACAGTTTAGCCTTTGTAACCTCTACAAGATATTTAAATAAGGCAGATAATTAGTTACATCAAAATATTTGCTTGCTAGATTCCTGGAACTTTAAATTTATAAATGCTTCCAAACTAGAAATTTAGGGCCTGGGGAGGTAGCTTGGTGGTTTAAGTGCATGCCTGGCAAGTGCAATGACCTGGGTTCAATCTCCAGTACTTGCATGCCATGCCAGCCCCAGAACCCTGGGCATGCTGTTCTGGCCACCAAAACCAGCCTGGTGGCACATGACTGTAATGCCAGCACTGAGGAGCACCACTACAAGCCTGAGCAATGTAGCATAACCCTGTACCAAATATGTAAATAAAATTTAAAAACCTAGAAACTTATAGAGTTAAACTTTCTGTTTTACCATTTGAAATCTTTCTTTTCTATATGTAAAAAATTAAAGATTAGAGAATGAGATCTTATGATCTAATTACTTATGATCTAATTTTAATAACATATATGAAGACTTTTATCACAGCTGGCACCATCTAAGAAATAAGACTTTAGCATTTTTCTTTAATCTTTTTAACATTTGAGATAGCCTGCATCATTCTATAATATTTATGGATCTCCTTCTGAAACATTATGCATCTTTGTATGGAAATCCAAACGTTTTGCTTTTGCCAGTCTACAGTAGATGCTCAGGGGATGCATAGCTTAATCTGATTCATATGAGTATATCAGATTCAAAATCATCATGACTCCAAGGATGACCCATAATGTATTGCTGGAATGTATATAAGCCTGATGGATCTGAAAAATCCAAATGGAATTAATTTAATCTGAGTTAATCTGATCACTTTTTGCTAGAATACAGCACTTGCTATTCCCTGGATATATTCATCCATGGAGCTATAGCAAAATGTATAATACCCAGTTCAGAGTGCAGCACCTGAATCTCCATCATTTGCAACTATTACATATGCATGTTTCCATTTTACCATAGAGTCTGGTAAATTAGATTCAAAGTTAGAGCTCAAGAGTTTTTTCATTATTTACTTTTTGGGAAAAGCCATAAAAAATACTGAAATGTGACATGTACTTTGGAATTTAAGTTGAATAGCAGTGTGAGTCAATGTTTAGTAACATCTCAAGCTTTTTTTAAAATTAAGCTTCCACTTGTGTTGTTTTCTATTTGGAATGCTGCAGCCGAAAACTATAAATAGGAAACAGCCTGGAAGATACCACTTGGACAGCTACGAGCAATCCACCAGACGTCTCCGTCCTGCAGAGACTGAAGATATTGCGATCAAGGTGATTTTATTTTGTAGATTCTTATGTGAATGGAAAAACATTACTCTTTGTATTGGTCAGCTATCTTCTTGCAAGTAAAAAGCATCTGATGCCCACAAGTTAAAGGAGGAGAGGTTTACTTCATGGTGACAGACGGTTCAGTCTATGGTGTACTCTCTCCAAGGCAAAACACACAATGGCAGAAAGGTATAATACAGCAAAACTTTTCACTTTGTGCCTCTGGGGAGCCCAGAATTGGGGAAATGTGTTAGGGAGTGCAGGAAAGATATATATCTATGTATGGAAGCAAGATGGTTTGGACAATCGTACTGTGGATTTCTGCTGGGCCATGGAAAGGAGCAGTTCATGTTTAATTTTTTTCTTTTGTCTTCTGTTTTCATTCTTTTCCTTTTTTATCTCTCTTAATTTTTTATAACATTTTTTCTTTATTTCTTTTTCCAATTTTTCATGCATGTGTGTGGTAATTTGAACAACTAATTTGAAAAAAAACTGCAATACAACAAATATTATTTTGTTTGGTGAACTTCTGTATGATTTCTAATTTTTTTCTTTTTATTACTATTTTGTGTTCTCTTTAAAAATAAAAAGAAAAGAAAAGAAAAGAAAGAAAGAAAGAAGGAAAGAAGGAAAGAAAAGAAAGAAAGAAAGAAAGAAAGAAAGAAAGAAAGAAAGAAAGAAAGAAAGAAAGAGAAAACAGGAGCCTCATTTAGTACCCATAGTCATGTGCATGGCTCAACATGACACTACTTAAAGTATGATTTACTAATTCCCTAGGCATAGATTAAGCCAGTTAAGTTGACAATAGAGATTAACAATCACACTCTGCAGATTTCATAAATTGTGTCTTTGTAGTCTTGTTATCGTGGTCATAATCTTGCTAGTATTTAAGAAAGTATTCTGATAACTTCAGTCCCTTCACACCTGTGAGCTACCAGTGCTTCTTCTAATCAGAGAGAAAGCCTTTCTTTTTAATCTCTGTTAGAAGTCATTGTGTAAGCTGTTTTTTCTTATGACTCTTGCATACATTGATTTATGGAGAATGCCAATATTATAAAGCCAGGGTTTAAGGAAGTAAGGTAGGTAGTAGTTATTATCAACAAGAAAGGCTGAGACCAAGGTTGCGTGTTTTCACTTGGGTTCCCAGTGTGCCACACTCCCTTTGATCTTATTTAACATTCAACATTCTGTGGTCTCCCAAGACTTTTGTGCTTAGAGAAAGCTTGTGTAGAATGAGCAACAATCACATGGAGAGAAAACTTTCTCTCAGGCTTTCACAGAGAACAAATTGGTCAAACAATGGCCATGACTCATCCACATGGCTGACACTGGCAAAGGATCTACAAAGCGAGGTACAGGGTTACAGGATAAATCCTGAGGGGACTTGACTGACTTTATCAGATACAAAAGTTACATTTCTTGTTATATAGGTCTTGCTTTATCTTGGTCTTAACCATCCAGCAGAAAAGTATTAAAATGAAGTATATAAAGTAAAGCCATGTTAATATGCTGAGCTGTAAAAGACTCTAGTCAACAACTGTTGTGGATAATCCACTACTACTGTGGACTGCTGGTTGGAGTGCTTTGCTGAATTCAAGCACCTATAATATTTAAATACCAACAGAATACCCACCTCCTACAGGACTAAACAAAAAAAGGGGTATAAAGGAAGGACCAGTTTGTATTTGTATATAATAATTAGGATAGATATGCAGCTACTTTTGCATAATTCTATGAGAAGAAAGATTGGTAGCAATAGTGTTTGGACAGGATAACCTGTCTGTTTCTTGTACTATGGATAACGACTAGGAAGATAATAATGTAAAATACATTAATTATTGAAACTGCCCTATAAAAAAAAGGAACTAATCGTTTTTGGATAGGATATCATGTCTGTATCTTGTACTATGAATAACCACTAAGAAGACAACAATATACAATGTATTAATTATTGAAACTGTCCTACTAATAGGTTTTGACACTGTCTCATTGCTATCTGTTTCTCAGTAAAGTTAATTTTAAAAAAAGAACAAGCAACCATGGGAGCATAGGCTGTGGACTGATGGTTGGGACATGTTCCAGAGAGGGGTCAGTGATGTGCAAGTGGGGAACAGAATCCTTCAGTAATCAAGGGCTCCAGGGCATCAGAGACACCATGGGCTAGACACCCATCCCTTTAGACCCCTCCCCACGCACTCTCATTGGATTCTCCAGATGATCTGTGTTCCCTGTAGTTCCCAGGCCAAGGTGCAACAGAGCCAAGAGCTTGATTTAATTCTTCTCTTTCCTCACTATCCAGCACAGTACTCATCCTAGACAAGGTGTGTTGCAGTTGTAGCCAGTGTGCTATTGGGTGGAAAGAGCCATTGCCATTACACTGAGGTCCAACTTTGGCAAATTGCTATGCCTCTCTGAGCCCTGGCCTGCCCACCATGCCATTTCGAGGTGGTTGTTCTGAGGATAGAATGGTGTCTCACATGCAAATTTTATAGAGAGTCCATGTGACTCTCTACCTCAGCTCCACAATTGAGTTGCCCAGAAAACTTTTAAAATGTAGGTACAATACCTGGGCACCATTAAAAAACTGAATTGTGGTTGATTCCTAGGCAGTTGCAATGGCCAGGCAGGGTGTGGGCTGTGGAACTAAGAAACAATAAGTAATGAGAGAGTTTGGAATGAAACTGCTATACCGCTGTCACCCAAACACGCCCAGATAACAGTAGAGACTGGAAAAAGAGCTGCTTTATTATTTGTAATTCTTAGTCTAATACAATATAAATCTAAAAACATGTTTTTCCCCCACATCTTTTTGTATTGTTTTGAAGGTAAAAATGAGGCTGGTGTGGCTTTTAATTTTTCAAAAATTGACCCTTTCATCCTCTTGCCCACCCAACTATTGTGGCAAAAAAAAAAAAAAAGAAAAAAGAAATCTGAAAATAAAAACCTGCTGATCCATGCCCCAGAAATTACTGTACATCTGAGTAGCCACCACCATCTTGGGCTCCCCTGCATGTGTGAATTTTTTATTTGTGCTGAAAATTCTCAAGGTAGTAATAATTTAGCTATCTTTTGAACGTACATTTTGTTGTGAAATACAGCACACTGGTGAAAAGCAGGTCTGTGCAAACTTCACAAAAACTGCAAAGATGTTGCCAGTTTCCTCAGAAATGCCTAAACTTAGTTTCTCATATCTTTCTCTGTCCAAGAAATTGCCACCCTGACTTTATAGTTTTTTAATTATTCTTGTTATGCATGCCTTCCCCCCTGAAGAAAAAGAACATTTATTTTTAGTTGTCTTGTATATTTAGATAGTTGTGCATTGTTTATTTTGCTTTCCAGTGTTCAAGTGTTACACATGTATCATTTATCTGCGTTGCTATATGAGCCTGTAATTCATTGATTTTCTTTGCTGCGTAGTGTCCCATTTTACAAATATATCAGAATTTATTTATTTAGTCTATTCTTCATGGCTTTGAGACATTTTTCAACTTGAAGCCTTTGTGTGGAGTTACTAAATTGCAGAATGAAGGCATCCCCAGCTTTCCTATAGAATAGAAAATTATTTTCAAAGTGATTAAAGCCTATTTACAGCTTCATCACTATTGCTTTGCCCTGCATCCCTGAAGCCCCATTGAGTCTAAGCCACCTTGCCCCTCCTGCCCACCTAGCCATTGTAGCGCCAGCAATTCTATGCTTAACATAGACACTACACACGCTCATTTCCTTGTAAGCTTTTGATTTTCTGAAATGTTTTTATGCTGGTTCATTCCTTCTTACTACACCATGGAGTTGTGTACTGTCTATCACCGTGTTTCACTTATCACTGTGGATGGACACAATAGTCCGGGGTTGTGAGAGTTTTTAACATTTTTATTAGTACGTGATTATGGTACGTGGTGATTACATTCATGGTGGGGAGTTGGTATGCACATACCATATCTCAATTCTTCTTAGATCCGTTCCCATCTTCTGTCTCTTGCCTCCCTCTGAGAGCTGGGACTGAGCTCTCTGGACTTGCCTCTGTGCTCCCTCTGTCACCATTTGCCATGACGGTGGTCAAGGCACCTATATTGTATGAACCTATACATTAGCTGGTTATTTACCATCAAAAAAGTAGTTATGGAAGCCAAGTTTTTAAATCTCCTCATGGAAAAAAAATGACTGTATTTTGTACAAGGCAGGAGGGAATGGAAACAAAAGTTGTGGCAGGAGATATTTATGATAGTCTTCCTGTCCTCTTTTGAGTGAAGATTTTCCTGTCTTTCACTTCTGTCTAGCACCTGATCATGAGGTAACACTGTATCCTTTAGTCCTTTCCTGCTTTTTTTTCTCTCATCCTCTGGTGAAGCTTTGGTATTGCCACAGCTTCCCGTGTCTATGATCAGAGGGACTAGGAAGCTGGGAGGCAGCAGCTGTTTCTAGTCCATTCTGCCATGCATGTGACACCTGTTAATGTGATTTAAATCACCAAGTTCACGGTCCGTCATCTATTCCAGCCCAGCATCCTTTGATCTATTCTCACTACACTTACAGAACCTCTTGGGTGTTCACACTTAGTCACCACTTGGAACCACGCCCCTGAAAACTGTACTCTATGATTCCAACCAGTCACTGATAGAATTACAGCCTTCAAGCTTGCTCTGTCATTCGCCTTCATAGCTACTGCTTTAGAATAGAATTGGAGGTTTTAAAACCTCCAAAATCTGCCACTCCTTCTTTTCTTTTCTTTTCTTTTCTTTTCTTTTTTTTTTTTTTTTTTTTTTTGCGGAACCAGGGATTGAACTCAGGCCCTTATGCTTGCCAGGAAAGCACTTATTCCACTGAGCCATCTCCCTGGCCCCAGCCATCTCCCTGGCCCCTCCTTCTTTTCTTTTTCCTAATTCTTCAGTACCTTTCTATAACAAATGAACCTCATGCCTTCCACACACTTATAACCAGAATGCTGGGTACTATGGGAAAAATGACACAAAGGTACATCATGGAACAGCCACAGATCGATTGTCCCAGACCTCAGTGACTCTTTGGAGTTCTTAGCAATCCTTTCCCATGCCTCTTCGCAGCATGACCCTCCAAGCGTACAGTAGCTACTCAGCTGTCACAGCTGTTCTCCCCACTCCTGATATCTCTTTCTTTGCTGCCACTTTCTGCAGCTAACTTTAGCTTGTGATTCACAAAAGACATTAGCAGAGTCATGTAGAGCCTCTCTTGGCTTCTCCCTGGCCCTCTTCCAAAGCCAACTAGTGTTCCTCTTCTCTTAGTCTCCTTACCTCCTCTGAGAGAAGGGATCCTCCATCTCTGAGGCTGTATACTTCCTTGGAGTGTCATTTCTCATTGAGTTTCAACATCCGTTTCAACATCTGCGCCAGCCAGCTCTGTTTCTTATTTCCCATCACGTGTTTCATAGATTTTCTTTTTATCTTGAACCTATTTTCACTATAGTTCTTTACCAGAAGTGTACTTGTTGACATTCACCATATTTTCCACAATTAGCTAAAAGGATTCTTCTTCCAAAAAGGTTTTGACTTATCTCAGATACTTTTTTTTTTTCTTTCTTGAACTGCTTTTGGTAGTTGGCTTATGCTGCCTTGAACATGGCAGTCATGTGCTACTTAATGACAGGCTAAGTTCTGAGACACACAGACATTTTGCCTGAGCTACATCTCTAGTCCTTTTTTAATTGTTAATTTTGAGACAGATTCTTGTTAAGTTGCTAAGTTTGCCTTGAACTTGCAATACCCTACCTCAGCCTCCCAGAGCTCTGCAATCACACATATACATCACCACACCTGGCTTAGGCAATGTAATCTTAAAGGACTAGCACCATACCTGTCATGAAATTATATAGCTCATACTTTTATGTGGTTGATTTATTTGACAGATTGCAAGCTCCATACTGTGTGGGATGGTGTGTAGGAACTTCTTGGTAGCCTGCACCAATAAAGATAGGGTAGTGCTTCAGCCAGGGTAGTGCTTAGTCAATAGTTGTAAACAATCGGCAATTTTGTCTTTTCACTTCACCTTCCCTTATTGACTTGTTTCATGCATAGCTATGTGACGATATTAGATGCTATGCTTTACGTTTCACAAACTGGAGAAAACCCATGGGGAAAAACCCCAAGAAGGCTTTTCAAAGATAGGCTTTCACTCTTTACAGTGAGCTCATTCAGAGCTTTCTAGGGCGATGTGTAGTGACACTCTAGATGATACCAACCAATTCCTAGATAATAATGTCCTTAAACAGCTCATCTTCTGTGGCTCTGAAATGAAATACTGACTCATGAAGGAACTGTTGGCTACAGCTTGCCCTGTTTTTCAGGCACTGTCCTTCCCCTGATTTACTCCATCTACTTTACCTTCCTCATTCTTGGACTCAGCTATAACTCCCCTCATTTTCTGTTTTTGTAACTGTAAAGCAAGTTCAAGTTCACAAGACAAGTTCACTTAGAACTGATGCTTATATCACCACGCAGAATTCCCTCACTTCTCTGTTTATTTCCCACTTGTTTACTCTTTCCTTTAATTTCAATAAACAGTGCTAACTCTACAGATCGGGAAACTCACTTATTACAAAGCCCTCCTCAGTTAATACAACTATTTTATTGTAATAATTTATGGTTATTTCTGTTGCTTTTGCATCACTAGGATGTTTGGACATTGTCTACTATTGAAAAAAAGTCCATGTAAAGACTTCCTTGGAAAATACTTGGGATGCTTACCATTCAAAAATATTCACATGTAAATCCAGTAACCCCATATTTTCAAAGCAAATTTCTATGATTTTAAACATTCTTCACAATATTACTAACTGAAAGACCATTCTTTTAGTGCCTTTGGTTTTTGCCACTACAAGTTCTAACTCAGGTTAGAAATTTGTTATTTTGCATTCTACCTTTATATTTTCATTTTGTTTTCAAAAAGCAAACTGATTTTATTTGGGATTATTCTCTAGTACCACATATATAGTTCAATTTCTGTATTCCTATTTTTAGGTTACAAATGGATACTTTTCATGGGGCAGTGGCTTAGCCACGCTATCCAATATAGACATCCGAATTCCCACAGGTAAGAGTTTCTTGTTGAGCATCTCTATAATTGTTAATTACAAAGGCCACAGTTTTCCAGGATAACTGAGTTTAACAAAAAGTGAACTTTTAAAGGCACATCACACACTTTACTGTCATATACATCGCCATGTGGCTTGTAAGTAAATGTGTTGCTACCTGCCCTGCAAAACAGCTTCTGCTCTTTGGGACAGGCTATGTTTTCTTGCTGATTTGGGGCCATGTACAAATGGGGTGGTTAATTTCTGATTTATTTTGGAAAAAATATAAAGGAACAGTACATGAAAAAATTATTTACTATCTCTGAAGATAGTTAATGAAGTTTTCAAGGTAATCAAGGCTTGACTCATCAATAATTTTATCTATTCATCTATGTCTCTATTGATTTTTAAGTTTTATTGAGATATAATGGATCTACAAAGTGGCACGTATTTAATATTTACATTTTTGAAGAGTACGAATGTGTGCCTATGCTCACGATACTATCATGGGAATCCAGGGACTAAATATATAATAACTTCCAAAAATGTCTTTGTGTTGTGCTGGTTTTATTTCTAAGAAGCACACTTAACATGAGATCAGTAAAATACTTGAAAGTACACTACACTGTATTAGCAATGATAGATATTGTGTTGATCAGTGGGCATCTCAGACTTTCTTATCTTAGATAACTGAAATTTCACTGACATTGAGCAACATGACCTTATTTTTCTTTCCTGTCTGCCCTAGAAGCCATGACTCTATTTTTTGCCTCTGTGACTTTGACTGCTTTTCAGTGTCTCACGGAACTGGAAACAAACAATTTGTTTTTCTGTTATGGGTGCATTTCACACGGCCCAGTGGCCTTTAGCTCCACCCATGTTGTTGGAAATGGTAGGATTTTCTTTGTTTCAAAGCTCTATAATATTCCCTATTATCCCATACTCCGTACCTTCTTCATCCTTCAGTGAATAGATGGAGTTATTTTGTATTTTGAGTGTGGTAAATAACACTGCAATGAACAAGGGAATGCAGCTACATTTTATTTATTTATTTATTTATTTATTTATTTATTTATTTATTTATCTATTTATTTATTTATTGTCGGGACCAGGGGTTGAACTCAGTCCCTTGTGCTTGCCAGGGAAGCACTTATTCTACTGAGCCATCTCCCCAGCCCCTATATTCTTAAAATTGTAATTTGAATTATTTTCTATGGACATTCAGAAGTGAAATTCTGTATCACATGGTACCTCTATTTTTAATTTTTAAAAAGAATTTCCAAGGGCCGGCCAAATAGCTCAGTGGATTAAAGTGCCCATAAGTAGGTGCAGGGGCCAGGGGTTCAAGCCCCAGGCCTGCCATGCCAGCCACACTGGGGGCGCACTGAGATGGCGATTGAGACTGGGCATGGTGGTGCACACCTGTAATCCTGGCTCTTGGAAGGCTGTAAACAGGCAGATCACTATAAGTCCAATCTAGTAGTGAGACCCTGAACACCCTAGACTCTTCCCTAAAAAGTATAAATAACAACAACAACAATAATATTAATAATAAAATAAAAATAAGAAGTGCTTTCACACTGTTTTTCCATAAGGACTGCACAATTCTATTTACCTAATTCTACATATACAACTCTGCATACCCACTTTTGTTATTTTCCACATTCTATTGTGTGTGTTTCAGTTTATCCTTATCCTTGCTAACAATTGCTATCTTTTTTTAATAATACCTATCCTAAAAATGTGAGGTTATATGTCATTATGGCTTTGATCAGTGTTTCTCTAATAATTAGCTTTGATGAACACCTTTCTATAGGTCTTGTGACCATTTCTATGTCTTTGGAGAAGTATCTATTTAGCTATTTTATGCATTTTTAATTAGGTTATATGTAGCTTGTTTTGCTATTGGTTCATAAATGATTCTTTTATAGTTTTGATCCTATCCTCTTATCAGATAGTTTATGAATATTTTTCTCAGCTATTTTCATTGCTATACAGAAAGATTTTATTTTCATAGTGTTGTAGTTCTATATTTTTTATTTTGTTGCCTGTACTTTTTATATCAAATCCAAGAAATCCTTACTAAAATTGATATCAGGTTTTCCCACTAGGCTTTCTTTCAAGATTTTTATAGTTTCAAGTCTAACAATGAAGTCTTAATATCTATTTTGAGTTTATTTTTGTGCATGGTAAAATATAACAGTTCAAATTCACTTCTTTGCACTTAGATATTCAGTTTTCTCAACATCACTTTTTTTTTCTTCATACTGTGTAATCCTGACAGTTTGATCAGTTACCTATGTACATGTGGTTTTATTTCTGTGCTTTCTACTCTGTTCCATTGGCTGGGGTGTGTGTGTGTGTGTGTGTGTGTGTGTGTGT
>PVKA01047364.1:0-14371 GCA_004027165.1 Ctenomys sociabilis | reverse complement strand
TAAAAACAGGAGGATCACTACGAGTCAGATCTCTGTAGGGAGACCTGTAGACCCTACACTGAATACATTTTTTTAAAAAAAAGAAAGAAAGAAAAGAAAATGAAAGAACAGAACAGCTAACCCACAGGATATTAAAACAGTTTTCTGAGTCAATCATATGGCTTAAAAATTTGACTGATTTGCTTTATACATTGGTACTGTTATTGGCTCTGTTCTTGTTCTCTTACTGTTAGTAGTTTACACATCTACAGGAGAAAGCCACCCACCTCTATCGGTGACATGTGCCTCCCCCCATTAGTGACTGTCTTGAGTACTGACACGATTTTACAGTAGATGTCAGTTACCCAGACTGACACTGCCTGTGAAAATGCTTGCTGCTTCCCCTTGGTGCACAAGCGGAAGGAATCCTAATTGCACCCAAAGTTGTATTGCTGTCAGCTAATGACTCACCAGCAATAACCATTTTCTACAAAAAAAAAAAAAAAACTACATCAGGAGACATTTTTCAGTGCTACAAAAGTAACTATTAGCATTGAAAGCAGACAAAAATTATTGGCATTGTAATAATAAGGGAGAAGTATTTGAAAAATGGAAGTTATATGCCTGCAATCTTAATCCTGCATAGGCATGTCACGTTGTGAACACTATCATGGGGAGAGCAGTGTCATTTCTCGTAACAGTTTGGTAATTTCATAACTCATTTTTTCTTAGAATGCCAAAATTTTTAGAGTATACCAGCATTAGCAGTTTTTTAAAATGTATGTAATACAGGATCTACAGGGTCTATAGGATTCATTATGCAGATCAGACTCATAGTGATTCTCCTGTTCTCAGCCTCCCAACTTCTAGGATTACAGGCATAAGGCACCACACCCAGTCTCAATTGCCCTGTCAGTGCACTCCAGGGGTGGGGCTGGCATGGTAGCCTGGGGATTGAACCCTGGTTGCTGAGCTGTGCCTAAGCAGATGTTTTAGTCCACTGACCTATCTGGCTGACCCAGTATTAACAGTTTTGAAAATATTTACATATTAATAAGGCCCACTTCTACAGCACAGCACAGATTTATTTTATTATTTTATTTTATTTTATTTTATTTTATTGAACAAAAAGTAGAATGAGACAGCCTCAAATCAAATCAGTAGGACAGATTCAACAATCCATACACTGCACACAGTTTTTGTAGTGGCCTTCCATTGCACAAGGTGCATTCACAATACTCTGTGTACAAGCACTACCACAGCAGATGCCTCCAATCAATGAATTAAGAGAATGTAGCTGTATACCCATCATTTTTTTAAAGCTGAATTATAGTACAGTTTCAATAATTAATACTCTTTACTTATCTTCCTAGTGGTTATCCACAGTACAAGAAGCAAACAAGATATCCTGTCCAAACACCACTAGTGCAAATCTTTCTTCTCATATAGTTATGCCAAAGTACTGCATGTTTATCCTAACTATACTGTTTATACAAAGAGAAAGAATGGTTCTTCCTTTGCAACCTCTTTTATTGTTTAGTCCTGTCAAAGATGGGTGTTCTATTGTCATTCAATTATTACAGGTGCTTGAATTCAGCAAAACAATCCAACAGAGTCCAGCAGTCCACAACAACAACCAAAGAGATATGAAATGTAAAAAAAAAAAACCTACCAACAATACAAATTTAGAAATATAAAATTATTACAGTATCTTTCAACAAGCAAATATTATATGTGTATTATGCTTTTCTTTTGGCCTTTTGAAAAATTGTCCTTAATTCCACAGAATCAAGTTATAGTTATGTTAACAGGCCTGGGGAACATACTTCCAATCAGAAATTAAATTTTGGTCTACTGCCTAAGTCAAATGTCCACCTTTATATTCTGTGCATAATGTGCTTTATTACATTTTACTTTTTTAAGGAAAAATCTTGTTAGAATATAAGAGTGCTTATTAATATTTTTACCACTAGTCATCAATAGTTAACATTTGCTAGGTGACCAGTACTTTCTATGAAGTAGAGAGTAACATTATCCCCTGGATATTTAATTATCCTCTGGATAATTACAGCAATTAATGCTGTCTGCTAAATGTTTTTTGCTTTCCCCTCTGGAGAAATGGGAATGAATGCAGCTTCCCTACTTCCAAGCCCTTTTGAAATTATCCCAGGTTATTTCTCTGCACCTTGAGTGACTGCAATGAACAGAGGACCCTCAGCCCACTTGGGCATAAGAGGAAAACAGGATTTGTTTTGTTCACCTCCAGAGATGTGGGGCCTTGAAATAAGCACATGACCTGCAGCATCTACGTCAACACATCTACTCTTCTATTAAGACCACTGAGGGTTAGGGAGGTGGAAACCTTGGGACCTGGAATACCTTCCCACTGTCATCACAGGCTCCATTTTTGATGCCCATTGAAAACACAGTACTGCACTGTTCTCTTTAGTTCTAAAATTTGCAAGAGGTCCTATTTACCTTCTTACATTCAAGGCATGATTTTCTTACCTCTTTTAAATTGCTCCTTCCAGTTGTCTCAAGTCTTCTATGCTACATCGAAGAAGTCATTATAAAAGAGGCTTGAAAGGAGCCAAAATAAAATAAAATAAAATAAAATAAATAAATAAATAAAACCAGCCTTATCAACTATTTGCTGGCTAATTATAGGGCCATGGTTCAAAGACCAGGAGTCCTATCCATTTCACTTCATGGTTTAATAAGTTTGAGTAGATGCATTGCCCTCAGAGATTAGGGTCACTTTTACTGATAAGTGTTTAAGAAATCTCTTTACATATCCCTGAAGAATTTCCTAAGAATTCAGTCATTATAGCCAACATTTTGGTACTTGTTTATATTTTCACTTTCTTACACCAGAGCAACAATGTAGTATTTAAAAGAAAGAAAGAAAAAAAAAGAGAGAGAGAGAAAGAAACAAAGAAAAAAGGAAGGGAGAGAGAGGAGAAAATAAAACAAATAAAAATTAAAATTTAATCTCCATTTTTATCTTTAGAAAGTTTATATAGTCACCATGTATAATGATTTTTTATACTCAAAGATATTTTAATAAAGTGCACCTTTTAAGAGCATTAGAAATTATAATTTATTCAATACATTTAGAAAATTTAGGATGGTTATAGAGTGTATCCTAATTGAATAACAAAAGTATTTATAACTAAGTTCACAAAATGTAACAAGCTATGCACGATCTATATAAAAAGATGCACATTTACTTCCAGGATTCTTACAAGGGAGAAAGACTGTACAGATTATTACTACTCAATCTGATAATTTTTATAATGCCCACAGATTAAAAGATATTTGAGCATGAAAGAAGGACAGTCTTCTCTTGGCTGAGGGAAATGGTAGGAAAATAATCAGAAAACTCAGTAATCTTTAAAAGGCTGACAAAAAATTTCTGGAAGGAAGAGAAAACAAGCATGAAGCTTGATCTTAATTATAACTGAAAAGGAACATGAGAAGAGATTGGAAAATTAGCCAATGGTAGCTTGACTTGTGTTCCTGCAAATGCATTTGTGCATGTGTGTGTGTGTGAGTGTGTGTGTGTGTGTGTGTGTGTGTATTTTGCTTTCATTATTTAATTATTTATTTTGATTTTTAGCCTAAGCCACTCCAAATCCTTTTCTGCAAGAATGTAAAGTATGAACCCTGCGCTTTTGGACAATGCTCAGCCCTTTGCACCTTTGTAGGAGTTTAACAGCTGAAATGTTTAAAGGTGAGGTGGCTCTGGCAAAGGGCAAAAGGTGGAAAGAAAGAAAAGTACAAGGAGGACGAGGCCAAAACTAAATTTTGCTTTTTCTGCTTTTTTGCTCGTATCTTAAGGAAACCTACACATTTTTACAATGTCTCTGTGCCATTTTATGAACATTATTGAAGCACTTCTTGTCCTATTTTTTATATTTTCTGTCAATTTAAGTAAAGACACAGGCTGATTGCACTATTCTAATAGATAGCAATACAAATATGAAAGTACATTTTAGAATGACTTCAGTGCTCTCAATTATCATTTATTCCCTGTGGTACATGTGAACTCATGACCTGAAGTTAATGACTCATTGTTAATGACATAGCTTAAAGCCAGGGACAGATCAACCTGGATATTTGTAGTATAAAGCTTTTCAGAAGAAGATAGCTAAGCCTATTGAGGAAGTCATGATAAATGGACAAAGAAAGAATACAGGCAGGTAGGCAGGCAAGAAGGAAGGAAGGAAAGAAGAAGGAAGGAAGGAAGGAAGGAAGGAAGGAAGGAAGGAAGGAAGGAAGGAAGGAAGGAGGGAGGGAGGGAGGGAGGGAGGGAGAAGGGAGGGAGAGAGGAGGAAGGAAGGAAGAAAGGTGGGAGGGAGGGAGGAAGGAAAGAAGAAAGGAGGAAGGGAGGAAGGAAAGAAGAAAGGAGGGAGGGAGGGAGGAAGAAAGGAGGGAGGGAGGGAGGAAAGAAAGAAGCAGATAGAAAAAATGATTGAAAGGAAAGACAGAGAGAGAGAGAGAGAATCTATTAGGTGTGCATTGTCAAGTACTGTATCCAAAACTGTGCTCAAAGATAGGAGCAATCAGGTATGATAAGCAGGCTTGCTCACTATGTACCAGAACAGGGAAATTGAGTTATTATTCATAAGAAGAAACTTGTCTTGTGAAGACACAGGACATCCGTTAAAGGGTAATTCAAATAAGCTTGCACTAATTCACAGTGCCACAAAAATCCTATTTAGTTTGTGCAGTCTGAGTACCAAAGATTCAGTGGAATTCTCATCTCAGTGGAAAGGCTGTGTGTATCATAAATGATTGGGTGAGGAGGGAAAAGGGAAGAAGAGTCCATGTATTACTATACCAAGCTCAATGTCTACATACGTCTAAAATGCATGAAACACTAAGAAAATAAACAAAAGAGTGTTATGAAACTACCGAGTACAGGACCCTCACACTTATAACAGGTCTCTTGCTCTTTGATATTTTGTTGAGTGTGGCCGACTGCGTGGCCATCGTTGAGTGGCTGTAAGGTTGGAGAAAGTTGATCCCTGATTCCTTCCCTGTCTTTCTGAATCCTTCTACAAAATGTCAGAACTGCTGACAGATAGGAATCTCTATACAGTTACTCGCTCCTGAGAACAGCTTTCTCTTCTCTTCCCCTTTCAGAGTGTTGTGGTTCCTGATAATAACAGCATTTCAGTAAAGACCTCCAAGTCATTTGTTAAATTGGGCTTATTGTGTTAAAGAATAGGAACTCTCTTTGCTTTTCCTATTTCTGAGACTATAATTGAAATGAAAACTAACTGTAAATTTGTATTCTATTTTATATAAAGTGCCACACACCAAGAGAAGTAAACTTTATTTGGAGTAATTTCCTACAGGGATTTGAGGAGAGGATGAAACACTTGCTAAGGGACCAGGGAGATGGCTCAGTGGGATAAGTGCTTCCCTGGCAAGTGCAAGGGCCTGAGTTCAATCCCTGGTTCAGCCAATGATTCAGCCAATGAAAGAAAGAAAGAAAGAAAGAAAGAAAGAAAGAAAGAAAGAAAGAAAGAAAGAAAGAAAGAAAGAAAGAAAGAAAGAAAGAAAGAAAGAAAGAAACTTGTTAAGGTTTTGCCCACCAGGGTCATCTGAGTTGCTGTGATAGAGCTAACTTCTTTCAGCTTTCTAAGCATGTACTACGATATATCCATTAAAACCCTAAAATCTAACAGTTACTGACCAGGTTCAAATCCTCTCCATATGATTTGGGCAGAATTTCTTTTTTTTTTTTTTTTTCTCCAAACTGGGGATTGAACTCAGGCCCTTGCACTTGCCAGGCAAGTGCTTAGTTTACTGAGCCATCTCGCCTGCCCACAGAATTTCATATATTCTCTGTGGCTGTCTTCCAACCTTTAAAATGAGGCCAATTATACTGACACAGGATTGTTTGAGAGCATCAAATGAATAGGTAATTGTGAAACATTGAAAGTGAAGTCAAATAAAAGTGAAATATATATATCTATAGATAGATATAGATAGATATACATATATAGATATAGTGCATTATACATAGTAGTGCCATAGTGCAATCTTCAGAATGTTTGAATTTTTTTTAAAGTTAAATAAAATAAATCAGTTCAGTTTACATATGAATATATCATGAACTTTGATTTGATGCAACACGGAGAGTGAAAAAACCACCTCTGGTTCCTTTGCATTGCTCTTCTTCTCCATGCTGATTCGCTCTGATGCAGAGCGCTCGTAGTCCTGCACATAGACACAGATATTTTACTATTGTTTCCAGATATTGGTCCTAGGCTTGAATAATTCTTCATGTAAGAGTAATATTCTATGTGCTGAAAATATAATTTTCATGTCTGCATT
The DNA here is from genome assembly GCA_004027165.1 of Ctenomys sociabilis. NCBI lineage: Eukaryota > Metazoa > Chordata > Mammalia > Rodentia > Ctenomyidae > Ctenomys > Ctenomys sociabilis. The sequence goes on along the minus strand of PVKA01047364.1, from coordinate 8,044 downwards.
AATCCAATGGTAACTTTAAGCGCCACCTTATTTATCAGTGATGTCCCTAATCATTTATCATCCTCACTTTTTAACTTAAGAATCATTGCATTTAGTCAGTTAGGACTGAAAGTTCTGGGCCATTTTTCCCTGTTGTTTTAATGTCTTTTTCTCCGTCACAATCAACCTGATACTTGAAATATTTATCATGAGAAATATGGCTGAACTTGGACAAATAATGCTTCCCTGGTAAGCGCAAGGGCCTGAGTTCAATCCCTGGATCAGCCAAAAAAAAAAAAAAGAAAGAAAGACTTGTTAAGGTTTTGCCCACCAGGGTCATCTGAGTTGGTAATAATACATATTACCACTGATACTGCCAATGAATGTTTTTAGAAAGGTCATTTAAAAATGTATTACAGGAGCCAGCAAGATGGCTCAGCAGACTAAAGTGCTTGCTTAGGCAGGTGCAGGGACCACAGTTCCATTCCCAACACCACGAGATGCACCAGCCCCACCCCCAGGGCATGCTGAGTGGGCAACAGAGTCCAGGCATCATGGTACAAACCCTTAATCCTAGCACTGGGGAAGCTGAAAACAGCGGAGTCACTCCGAGTCTCGGCTGTGTGGTGAGACCCTGTAATGACCAAATACATTTTGGAAAATATATTAATAAGGAAAGTTTCAGAGGATGTGCTCACCCCTGCTGCTGTGCTCTGACTATTTCTGACATCTGAAGATAAATATGCTAAAGGGTTAACTCCAAACATGTGATATTAAAAGGTAAGGCCTCTGGGGGGGTATAAATCATGAGACACAGGACTGTCATGGGTGGGCTCAACACCTTTAATGTGGTCCGTCAGAGACCCTCCACCCTTCCACTACGTGTGAACACAGTGAGAAGTTCCCTTCTTTAACCTTGAAATCTAGCTCTCTCTGTACACTGAAAATGCTGGTGTCTTGATTCTGAAATTCTCGATCTCATCAACATTAGAAACAGACTTCCTTCCTTTATGAGTCGTTCATCGTGAGCATTTCTTATTGCCTCCCAAGTGGACTGAAGAGCTGAATGACACCGTAGACCAACATCTGAATATATATATATATATTAGTGGTCCATATATATATATATGTGGTCCTTCTGGGTGTAAGAATGAAGTTTAGGATAGCTGAATGGTCTTTTTGTTTAAATCCATTTTGTTCAGTGTGTTCTTGTCATTTATTAATGTTCTCTGAAATTGGTTGTATTCACCAGGCAAACACCAACCAAACTGACAGTGAATGGCCAGCTCCTTCACATCAGGAGCTACCTTTTCTTTCTCAGTTTAGTTCATTTTTCTCATCATACCTTGTACTTTCTTCCTTAAGTGCTCTTACTCTTACAGTATGTGGAGAATGTCAAAGAAATTAGCTCAATCCAGTGTAACAGGAATGATGGGTTTGTTTGTCAATGTCAATAACTTCTACATTAAAGAAAACATTATTGAAATACTACATAGTAAAAATTAACCATGAATCTCAATAGAGATTATAAAATTAATTATTCATTTTAAAACCCCTGTAATGCTTTACTTGTGGTCAGGACCTGCATTGTTTGGCAATAGCTTTTCTATGTGTAGTTTATGAGAGAAGGAACAAAACTTCACCCATCCAAATGGGAGAAATATTATTGTCCAATTCCATTAAGGGTAAACTACTCATGCATGGGAAGAGTAAATTAGAGTTTACTTCTTACAGAAATCCCCTATTTTTCTAAATTGAATGTATTTCCATAGAGTAGCCTTTTATTAACTCAAAAATGTCACCCTATATGTCTAGCAGTTGATACATCCTTCCCAAAGATTTTCAGCTGTGTTCCTAGGACCCGCAGAAGCACATCTCTATTCCCTCCTTATCTCTGCTGTAGTCACTGACTGACAATTTCAATTAGGTTTTTACTGTGCAGAAATGTCTTTGCACCATTGTTTTCAAAAGCTTTTATAACTCAAGCCATCTGCTCTTTTCCCTCCCTTTTCCTGTTGTGTAAAACATTTTTGAAGCACAGTGAAGGAAAGAAATGCAATCCTAAACTGCTGTCCCAAGTCATGCCACACTTTCATTTTCAAGCCGCTCTACTTGGCAGCATTCATTTTTCTAGTAAAATGCCAAAGTGAGAATGGCTTTAGGGCCTGACTTTGCTATTTTCTCAATCATAAGTAATTAGCAAAACTGCCACATGTTGTTTTGCATAGTGTTCAAGTTCAGAAATGCTTTGAAAGAGTATATGTGCAGCCACATTAAAGATATCTGAAGGCAAAATAGCATCTTCAGAAGCTCAATGGGTTGATTTGTTACTTCAGTCTACTCTACATTACCTGGCCCTGTAAAAAATTGAAGAATCAGCATAAGAAAAAATATGTAATGAGGCACTGAAAGGAGATCGCGACCGAGTCTCATTCTCTGCTGCACAATTAACCCTCCAGACAGCAACATGACCACACATAGAGCCACATAGACCTTTATTTTTTATTTTTTATTTTATTGAACTACAAATGTCAATCAGACAGTTTCAAGACACCTTAACAATACAGATTCGATAAATTAATACTTTGCAAACTGTTTTCATAATGTTTTGGTATCGTACAAGTTGCATACATGATATTATTTTTACAGATATTATTTTAGCAGATGTCTCTTATCAGTAAATTAAGAGTGTAGCTGCTTACTTATCTTATTTTTTGTACCTGAATTATATCAAAAGTTCAATAATTATTTTCCTAGTGGATGACCATAGTACTAGAAGCCGACATAATATCCTGTCCAACCACCATCAGTGCAGATCTTGCCTCATAGGATTATGTAGAAGCACAGAGTTATCTATCCCAACTGTACTGTCTATACACACACATCATGATTTTTTCTTTCTACACCCCTTCCTTTGTCTACACCTGTCAAAGGTGGGCACTCCATTGTCATTCAACTAACTTAGGTGCTTGAACTCAACACCACAAAGGCCCCTCAGTAAAAATAGTCCTCCTCCCCAAGTTACCCACAGTGTTCCTACAGGAATGAATCATTAGGTCAAAGAAAACACTTTGGGTTTTGAGACTCCACTTTCAAGTCATAAATTATCATTTGCACATGATGGTTCTACAGGGCTAACTTTCATCTAATTGTTTCAACATTTCTGCTTGTCAATAGAGACATGATGTTGAAAACTGAGGCTTAAATAGTCCCCTCAGTTGAAAGAGTGGAGCAGAAAGAAAAAGAGAAAAGAAAGCTGAAACTTTCACTGTGAACCCATAAATACCCAAGATATACACATAGGACCACAGAAAGGGGTGGAAGTTAGAAAAGGTTCAGCAATCATTTCCACTCTTTCTCTGAGTAACAGGTGACCTCCTAACTTACAGTTTTTCAAAATACAGCTAACTTCAGTGGATCTGTAATTTTTTTTTTTCTGTCAACCACAAAGCACTACTAATTTTGATGTTCAAGAAAGACAAAGATTTTAAGTCTTTCTTCTTAGAACACACATCTGTAGCCCTTCAGGTAAGTGCTAAAACTCTGCCTGGGAATTCTAGTCCATAGCCCACAGGGAACGTGGTTAGAAAAGGGAGGACAAAACAAACCAATCACAATAAAAGCAGGCTAAAGCAACAGCCACCAAACTGGATAGCTTTCTTGGCAATGCTGGCTTCATCTATTCACTCCTAATGGAATAAAGGAAGGAGTCTACATTACACGGTGAGGCCTACAGAAGCTCAAGTTCCTAGATGATTTCTGGATTTAGTGTCAATGAGAAAAAGACTATGACCCTCTGCTCATCAAGAAAAGAACTCAACACACTTTTGCTGCTACCTCATCATATAATCTGGTGTTCACCTTGGATAAAAATAGTATGTCATCTTGTATTTTAAGCTAAAAACCTAGCCTAACTTCCAAATATCTCAGCTATACAATTCTAATGTTTAAATCTTAAAACAGTCAAATGCCAAGGTATTTAATGACTCTGAAAACACACAGTGCTTCTGTCACCTCCAGTGATATCAGCAGTGGCAATAGGGACAGTAACCATCAAGAAGATGTGAACTTCAGAGCAGACAATCAAAGGCTGCTTTCCTGAAGAAATATGTATGTCAGTAAAAGAATATTTTCAGGAAGAGCACATCCCTGAAGGCATGAAGTAAAGCAGCATCCTCCTGTCACCGAACTTTAGCTCAAAATTGTAAAGCAAAAGCAAATCTAGAAACAGATCATTGTGAGAACTTTCTAAAGTGATTTGTGAAGTCCAGCCTTTACTTCTGTAGTCAAATGTGGGAGGCAGACCCCCCCCACAAAAAAAAGTTTTGAAGTCACCCAAGAGTCACAACAGGGCTTGAGAAATAGAGCAAGTTTTGTGAGACTGTCACATATAACATCGCTCTCCTGCTCTCCCCACACGACTGGGCAAAGGGCTTCTTCAGGAGCCAGAATGATCCTTCCCAGACCATCGTGTTCACGTGCTTTGCCCTTCTCCAAATGAATGTACCATGTCCCTACAATAAAACAGGTCTTTGCATCTGCACTGTTGTGTTGTATAGAAACTCTCACCTTTTGTTTGTGTGATTCTTTTTGTGAGGATTTAACCTAGGACCTCTGCACTGAGTTATGTTTCCAGTCCTTGTTTGCTTGTCTGTCTGTTTGTTTGCTTTGAAAAGATGCAATCTCAGAGTTTCTAAGTACTCATGCTGAACTTGAATTTGTGATCCTCTTGTCTCAGACTTCTAAATTATTACTATTGCAGGTACATTGCAGTTAAGAACCATTCTACTGACCCAGCTCACGTGTTTGAGATCCTGCCCTTGCTCATACCATTCTCACATCAGGAATAATTTGTTTCGTAACTTCTGCTTTTCAAATAATTTCCCCTTCCCACAAATCTCATTATAACGCTTTGTACCTCTAGGAAATATTTCTCTTTATAGCCTCCCTGTCCTTCACTCCCTTGCTACTACACCTCTTACATTTTCCAGTCCAGTTATAAATTCAGGGACTATTGTGGCATACGTAGAGGGGTGTGTGTGTGTGTGTGTGTGTGTGTGTGTGTGTTACACACACATACAGAGAGAGAGAGAGAGAGAGAGAAAGAGAGAGACAAAGAGAGAGAGACAGAGAGAAAGAGAGAGAGAGACAGAGAGAGAGAGATTTACTAAAGAAAATTAAAGAAAATAACCTCTGAAACTAACACTGTATCTCAGGCCTGCCTGCATTGACACAATGCATGTAGGCTCAGTAAATCTATTTGAAGCACAGAAACATGCTTGTCAAAAATTTTAGAGTCAAAATATGTGCAAAGGTTACCTAGATTTAACTATCTGAAGGGGTTTCTGACCCTATACTTAAAGCTGTAGATTTCATATAAAATGTAAACTTTCTATGCACATTGATCAGTTAGATGTGTACTGCATTTGCCCTGAAAGGAGTGCTTAATAGGACATTTTTGGAGGTATTTATTCATGATGACCTTAAGGTAGAACAAGCCACAGAAAGTTAGGTTTGTCATTCAGGTGTCTTCCAAGGAGTCATAGAGTTAGAAACATGTCAGGAATTGTCATGATTCTGCTCTGGCCTTCATGTTATCATCCAAAGGGCAAAATAGAAATTCTCTTCTCAAGTCCCCCCAGGGTGCTGTAGATGTGGTCTTCATCATTCCATGCCATCTGGGTGCCACACAGCTTTGCTTGCTCCACTGGCAATCTGCTGTGCCCGCTGGCATCTCAAGGCTCACAGAATCACTTCGGTTTTCCATCAGAATTCTGCTGAGTCAGCCACCCCAGCTAATGGTCCAGGAAAGCGATGCTCTTCCTGGGGAGATGATTCCTGAAGCTTCCTGGGGGCTAAGAAGCACTGTTTGCTTCCCCTTGTCTATTAGTCTTTGAGAATATTCAGTTATTTATTCCTGCTTCTGTCTTTCTGTTTGGAAGGACTAAACATTAATTCTGGGACAAAGTAAGGGGCCAAGGGGAACATGAAGTGTCTTTCCATCATTGCTGTCTCTAAAACAAAACCAAACCAAAAGGACACAACAATAATAGCAAAAATGAAAAGACAACCACAAAAATCCTTTCACTTCAGCTGAACAAAATGTAAGTAAACAACTATACAGTATCAACAGCCATTAAAATAAACAAGAACTAAGTATATGCATAAATCTAGGGATATAACAGACACCAAACATAAGACATGCAAAAATTATATGATTTAGCAAAAAACTAAAGCCCTGAACTATAGGTTTAATGCAGTGAGGATTTCTATCTACCAAATCTATCTGTGTAGGCAAAAGATTCATTTTCATTTTGCACATGTCCACAAGACTTGTGGCTGGCTTTGTGTTACTATCAATTTTTGAAGAATCCTTTCATTCCACAGATCTTCATTCAAGATATAAATGAGATTATAAGAGTGCTGGTATTACTGTGATAGCTTTCTCTTTTACAGTTGATTCCAGGACTTTTTCCACTAGATGTTGCCTATTTTAATTGTAAAGAAGAAATAGATTTCTTCCTTCTGTATTCACAATAGTCACATATGTACCCTTAAGTAAATCTGAAGGGCTTTTGTACTATCTTTGCACTGTAATCTCCAAATCCAAACTAAAAAGCACAAACACATTTTTTTTTGCTATTTTGTTTTGTTGGTTTATTTGCTTATTTTCTCTCTGATCGTATTAGTCAACTTGACCTGATTTTGACTTTGGAGAGAAAGTATTACTTCTATGTGTGATGAATAATGTAAGTAAAAAGAACAAAATAAGAACAAGAGTAACTGATTAAACTGTTGATTACCTCCACTGCTTAAACATGTCAGCGAGTTTAAGCCCCAGAAACTACATTCAGATAATTAAGTAGAGAATCCTATCTGCACATGGAGCGAAACAAAAATATAAGCAAACTGCAAGAATCTACTGTTCTAGTCTGAGTTGGAACAGTTGCCCAAGCTTATAAAATTAGGACACAAATAAGGCTGAGACCATTTAGATGTAAAAATACCTTTTCTGTGAATTAATTTTTGAATTCTCTGGTGTTTTATTAAAATAAAGTACAAAGATAGAAAAGTTTTAGTGAAAGAATTTCAGAAACTATGCACCAAATAAATCTAGGTTAGAGAGCAGAGGATTAAATAAAAAACTGATTCAATTCTAGGAAGCAGTAATAAAAGCAGGCTGAAGATTAAAAAAGGAAAAAAAAGAAAGAGAAGAGAAAAGAAGAGAAGAGAAGAGAAGAAAAGAAAGGAAAAGAAAAGAAAAGAAAAGAAAAGAAAAGAAAAGAAAAGAAAAGAAAAGAAAAGATAAGAAAAGAAAAAGTATTCCAAAGTATGGAACTATGCAGAGCCTGAAAAGGAGAAAAGGATTATGAGAAGAAAGGTGATATTCTGGGTTTCACTGACTGTCAATTTAGAAATTTTCTCAAGACATATTGGCAAAGAAATGCTAGGTTTTGCACCCCAGATCTCTTGCATTACTTGCTGCACAATTTTCCCATCATATGCCTTGAATTTATCACTCTGTAAATTACTCTATTTCTTTAAAACAATATCTTTTACTTTTACTCACATTTCTCAGTACTTACCACATAACCCCAATCTTATTTTTTCTTTGTTTAAAATTTTATTTTTTGAACAGAATAATTTTTTTCTGAACCAGGGATTGAACTCAGGCCCGTATGCTTAGAAGGCAAGCATATTCTACTGAGTTATCTCCCTAGCCCAAACAGAATAAAAATATTTTTAGAAAATAGAAATGATACAGAAGTTCACTAACCAAGCCAGTAGGAATTTGTCAGTGGTAGGTATACTACCTAATGTTGTAAAAATTTAGTTCTTTAGATTACCAAATGGTAGCATGCAAATTGGTGAAAAAAGTATAAAATTTAAAAAGAAGGCAAAAAATAAGCATTAATTGCTCCTTCCAATAGACAGCAAAAATTAGCAGTGTAATTCTCCAAGCTATCCTAGATAGATGGATGGATGGATGGATGGATGGATGGATGGATGGATGGATAGATAGGTAGATAGATAGATAGATAGATAGATAGATAGATAGATAGAT
>PVKA01047363.1:0-14365 GCA_004027165.1 Ctenomys sociabilis | reverse complement strand
GGCAGAGGACACTAGCTCAGCTGCAACAAATGAAATAACAGATACAGCAGCAAAGGAACAACAGCAGAAAGCTATAGAGGAAATAAAACGAGAAGTAATTCCCCAATTTAAAAAAGAAATATTTGAATACATAGAATCTGAAATAAAGAATGAATTCCAGAAACACTGGGTGGAAAAACGATGCTCACCCAGATCAAGTTCAGAGAGCACTATTCCAACTGATATATATGAATTAACAGCATCTGAAGCAAAGAAACAACAGCAGAAAGATCATGAGGAACTCAAAGCAGAAATAAGTTCTGAAATCAAAAAAGAACTTTTTGAAGTCATACGATCTGAAATACCGAAACAAGTCCTGAAATATACAGAGAAAATCCAACTGGGAAGAAACACAGCAGAAAAAGAATTAATAACTACCTTTAAAGAAGACATGGATAAAAAAATTGAGGAGATCAGAAATATGATGGATTCCTTGAATGAGCAACACAGAAAAGAACTAGAACACATGAAACACAGTCAAAGAGATATAGAAGAACTAAAAATAGCAATCACAAGTCTACAAAACCATCTGAGTGAAAGCGAAGACAGAGTCTCAGATCTTGAAGATGCCGGAGCAGCTAGTGAAAAGTTGTCTTTCAATTTGGCCTCTTCATCTGCCTGCACAGTTTTCATTTTCAGGAGTGAGAGACTGAGTTCACTGAACATGCAAGAAAGGTTTGTGAGCTGTTCTATGGCACTGAAAAGTGGTAACTTCTTTGTAAGAAATCTCTGCAGTGTCTCTAGACTCAGAAACTGTGTACAGTGATCTACCATTAGACAGCCATCTACATTTGTAAGAGAAGATATGTGTGTTCTGCGTGCATCATCTCAGAGGTGCATGAATACATGTGAGTTAAAAGTATGTGCTTTAATGGTTGATAATCTTCATTACCTCATGCAAAACATGTGGTGACTGTATTTTACCGTCCAGCATAACTGAATGGATAACACTGTGTGTAGTTTCTCGTTCAGAGACAATTTCTTTGATTAGTGCAACCAGAAAGCCAGCCAACCATGGTAGCCACTCCATCCATGCATACACCAAAACAAAATGACCCATTCAGCTTCCATGATATGTAACCATTTAAAGACAAGAATAGTTCTGAAGCTATGGTGTTGCTTGGTGACAAAAGTGAACATAATATATCCTCATGCAACTCCTCCTGACAAATATATCATACAAAAACAAGCACTGTTGCCTGATTTTCAGCATTGGCAGACTAACTAGACTAAACCTGGATTTCATGCTGTAGTGACTCATTAATTCTCACAATTTTGTGCCTCTTTATCTTCTGCTATTTCATCAATTCATCTAGTGATCTTGCTAGTTGAAAGAGGAATGTGTGCCACGTTTTGAACTGCTGTCTCTCCTACAAGTTCATGACGAATATCCTTAGCAGTAGGAAGAACCAACTCTTCACCAATAATGAAGGGATTCTTACCTTCAGCAATATGGTTAACCATTAAGAAAAATGCTCTTAGTGAAGACACATTTGATGAACTTATGGACTATAATAAATGCTTTTCTTATTCATGCTGACTTTTTTCTTTAAAAATGTCCCAGACCTATCTTTCAATTCAGGTGGCCGCTGTCCACATTGTATAGCAGATTTGAACGTTTCATGGCTTTGCTGCATAGCCAGTCACTATGTATTATGCAAAGCATGCTTGGAGAATATGAATCACCTATCACAACAAACTCAGAGAACTGTTGGTATTTTCTCTTAAATGAAGCTTTCTTTTTGTTGGTGGTCGTAGAGTCTTCTGCTTTCTCATCACTGAGTTTTATACCTTTTCAAAGAACCTCTCTAGTGAATTTGTTTTTATTCACTTTGGCCAGGGTTTAGCTTATGGGCTTACCATAACTATGACCAAGACAATTGTGCAATGCGGAAAACAGGTGCAAATGGAAGTGATAAATGAAATAATACGTGAGTCCCTCATGGGTTAAAATATGTGATAGATTCTGACTTACAGTCTGCCATCAGATGCAACTATATAATTAAAGTAGATCAACTCACATGCCATTATAAATTCTGCCATCAGTTGCAGCTTAATTGCAATTTTCTTCTCATTAGTAGGTTTTTATTTGAGTCAATTGATTATAGTCTCTGTACAGTTTTGATTTAAACAGTGCAAAATTATCCTTCACCTTCTTCAGGAAAATTTATCCATAAAAGTTATTTAGAATTCTATGTGAGAAATTGATCCTGTCTGTCATCTCTATCTATTGATTTACTTATTTCTCAATCATTTATGTACACCAATGTGGGTTCCTGCATATTCAATACAATGTTTCAAGGGTTGAGGAATGCAGTTTTGGCAGAGACTAGAGGTGTTGCTGAGTATGTTATAAATTACAAAGCACATATCCAAAACATAATTCACAGTTCCAAAATGACGGTGGTGTCAAAGTTGAGACACCTTGCTTTACAGCTTCTAACATTCTATCCCGCTAGGAGATGCTACTTGTGAAAATACAACTTTAGGGCTGGCAAGATAGCTCAGCGGTCTAAAGTGACTCTCAGCGACCGCGGTTCGATCCCCAGCACCACATGCCATGCCAGCCCCTCCACCCAGGGCGGGCTGAGCTGACCCCCCACCCCCGCAAAGAAAGAATCCGTGATGTGTAGCGAGACACTGTAATAAATAAATGAGTTTAAGAAAATACAACTTTACCTTTATAATTAAAATCAGTGAATAAAATCTGTATTTTCATAAAACATTATTGAATAGCTAAATGGTTACTACTTTGGTGTTCTGAAAATATACAAGCAGTTTTGTCACTCTTGGGCTCTGTGTAAACAACATAAGTTGGAAAAATGAAATAGTTACCTAAATGATTTTAATCCAGTGGTATCATCTACCATCATCCTGTTGTAGAAGAAAAATTGGCTCAGCATGTACAGATTGGTGGTCTGCACTGGATAAATTAACTGAACATTAATTTTGGACCAATTATGTGTTCTAAATGCAGGGGAATCAAGAGATTCCTTGCACTGAGTCTACATCTAGGAAAGATGAAAATGCCATTTCATTGAAAGGTTACTTTTTTACATGGCAGTTTTGTACCCCACGTCTTGGAATAGAACAGTGGTACTCTACCAAAGGCAATTTTGTCCTCCACATAAGACATTTAGCAACATGTCAACATGGATTTGATGGTCACAGCCTTGGTGGTGGTTATTACTAGAATCTAGTAGCTAAAATTCAAGAGTGCTCAGAAACATGGTATAAAGATTCCCAAACAATTACCCCACCAAAATACCAGTAATGTGGAGATTTAAACAAAAGTGGGATAGAAAAAAGGAAGAGTCTTTCAAGATGGTGAAGTTAATATTTCACAAGCAGAGGAACACATACAAGTTGGCATTTCCCCTAACAAGTGGTCTGCTTTGCCAATCCCTTCAAATCACCATCATTGTAGATTATTGTTTTTGTTAAAATATATTTCAGCTGGTCACAATGGCTCCCCCTTCCAACACCAGCTAAGGCACAAGCCTAAGGCACAAGGATCAAAAGTTCAATGTCAGTCTGGGCAACTTAATGAGACCTTGTATCAAAATAAAAAGGGCTGAGAATAGAGCTTACTGGTAGAACAACCCTGAATTCAGTTTTGGTCCAATGTAACAATTGCAACATTAGAAGGGATGGGAATATAGCTCAATATTCCCTAGGTTTAACCCTCAGTATGCAGAAATGTGTGTGCACACATACACATGCATGTTTGCAGCATTTCAGAACATGGATGTACTTAAATAAAATTGGGCTTTTTACCCTAGATCAATAATGGTGAACTTCTTAGAGCTTTCAATGATGCAAATAGCCCACTGTGATAAGCATGCAGTAGGTTTGCCACTACTGCTCTAGACTGTAATACCCTAAAAAAACCAGCACCTTCTCTCCTTTGACTTCTTTCTCTTTCTTACTCTTTTTTTTTCTTTCTCTTTTTGGCAGAACCAGGGATTGAACTCAGGCCCTTATGCTTGCCAGGCAAACACTTATTCTTTTGAGCTATCTTCCCAGCCTCCTCTGACTTCTCCCTTTGCCTTTTTGCCTTTGGTTCTCTGTGAGCTAGCCAACCATACAAGGCCCAAAACTCCACTAGATTTATGGCCTTCACACTAGGTAATCCTTCCACATGGACTATTCTTTCCCCTGACCTAAACATGGGTGGATCCTTTTTACCATTTACATTTCTTTTATTCAAATGTCACCTTCTGAGCTAAGCTTTCCAGGTCTCTTTTCTGTATCTTAAGAAAATCTCTACACAAAACAAATTTTTGATATTATATTTACATTTTATGTTGTGCATGATACATCACTTCCTGAAGTTACTATATTTTTTGTATTCTGCATTAACATGTAAGTTACCTAAGAGCAATAATGACCATGTCTTCTTAGTTCAGAATAATATCTATGCATCCAGTTCATAGTCTGGCACAGAGAAAGAGTTAAGTAATAATTTGTTTAATGACTGAATGAATGAATTTCCAGTAAAGATTTAAAATATCTAAAAATTGAAATGAAAACATTTTTCATTTTGGTGCTGAATATTGAATTCAGGATCATAAGTATACCAAGCATGAGCTCTGCTTTTGAGCTATACTCTTCAGCCTTGCACAAAGTAGTTCTTGATGCTTTTGTTTTTTTAATGATAGAAATTTGTAAGAAAAATTTCAAACTATGCTTTATTCTAAAGAAAACATCTATAGTTTAATGTTACATATTTTAGTAACAGACTATAATATATAAATACGATTAGATTATGAAATGATAATACTTGTTATACTGTTTTTGAATGAATAACTCATTGAAGTAATTACAAATGTAGTGTTAACTTTAATAAAAATTGGACTGAGGTTGTAGTTCATGGATGGTAGAGTAGTTGCAATTTGTGAGGCTCTGCGTTCAAAATATAGATAATAAAAATTTTGTTGCTAGTTTTTGCCCACTTAATAGTAATGACAACAACAATAAACCTTTTGAAGACAGATTAAAAACATCAATCATATAGCAAAACAAATGAAGCTATTAGATTGCAAGACTTAGAATTTCAAGAAGATATAGAAAACATTCATTCAACATAATTTAATAAATACTCCATAACTCACTGAAGCCAAATTTTACTCCCAAAGGAACATGGAGGACCCTACTTTGTTTTCTTTTCTTTCTTTTTTACTTTTTGTACTTTAGGGAAGAGTCTACAGAGTGTTCAGGTTCTCACTACTAGATTGGACTTGTATTGACCCAGCTCTTTTTTTATATTTTTGGTGTAACCAGGGATTGAACTCAGGCCCTTGCATTTGCCAGGGAAGCTCTTATTCCACTGAGCCATCTCCCTGGCCCCAATGATCACCTCTTTACAGCCTCCCAAGAGGTGGGATTATAGACACGCACCACCATGCCCAGTCTCAATTGCTATCTCAGAGTGGGCCAGCACAGCAGGCCCAGGGATCCACCCCCCCCACGGGCCCTGAGCCTGCTTGCAGACACTTTAATCCACTGAGCTGTTTGGCTGGCTCTCCCACTTTGCTTTCTGAGCTGTTACTGTCAGCATTATCTTCTCTGATACTGCACTTTATCTGCTTTTGCAAAATGAAAGTTTATAACCTTTTTCATGTTTTCAATGCACATTTCTTTTACAAAATAAAATATAATTAGATAATAAAAATAATACCAAATTGAACACTATAATTTGAACTACCTACTGACATTTAGTACATTGACAGTGTCATGCAAGCACCACTTCCAACGAGTTATAAAACCTTCCCTTACTCCAAAGTAAAATGACTTACCTATAAAGCAACATCTGCCCCCTCACTCCCTGGAGCTCCTAACACCGACTATTTTGCATTTGTGCCTCTATGAAATAAAATTTGCATTTTTATATAAATAAAACCACACAATATGTGATCTTTTATATCTGGCTTCTTTTGCCTAGCATAGTGTTTCCAAGGTTTACTCATGTTGTAGTCCATACCAATATTTCATTCCTTTTATGGATGAAAAATATCCTTCTGTATGTATAAATTAATTTGTTCAGTTATCTATTGATAGGCATTCAAGCTGTTCCACCTTTTGGCTTTTGTGAATAGTGCTAGTATAAACACATATGCACATATATTCATTTGAGTGGATCATTGCAGATATTTTGGACAAATACTAGGAAAGGAATTGTTAGGATACATGTCAGCTCTTATGTTTAACTTTTTGAGGAAATGCTAGACTGTTTTCTAGGGCAGCTTCAACATTTTACATTCTTCCATCAATAGAGGAGGATTCCAATTCCTCCATCACCTTGCTAACATTTGTTTTCCATAGATTTGCTTGGTACCGTTATAGCCATTCTAGTGGATGTGAAGTAGTCCCTCATTTTTTTTATCTTTATTTTCCCAATAAATGGAGAAGTTTAGCATTTGTCACATGGGTGGTGCTAATTTTTTGTTGTTGTGTTGGTACCAGGAATTGAACTCAGGACTTTGTGCTTGCCAGGCAAGCACATATGCTGATCAGTTGTCTCTCTGGCCCTGTGGTGGTAATTTTCATTTTTATTTTCACTAATAGCATATGCCTTATTAAGTTTCCATTTTGGTTTAGCCTCATGATTCAAACTTAGAAATATTTTTACCATGTGAAAGGTAAGACATGCTATTGTAAGAACAGGGCTACTATGTTCAGAAAGATCCTCATTTTTTATGTTCTATTTTGATAAATATAGAAATGTAACAGAATTAATAATTCAAGGAAATATTATTATTCTCATTTTTATATTAATTTTATTGAAAAAGAAGTAGCAAGGAGATGGTTTCAAAACAGGTTAGTAGGACAGTTACAATAATTAATAAATTGCATATTGTTGTCTTTATAGTGGCTATTCATAGCACAAGATGAAGACATGAGATCTTGTCTAAGCACTATTAGCTCAAAATTTCTTCTCATTGAACTAAGAGAACGCTGTATATCTATGCTAACTATTTTGAATATACAGATATATATAATTTTTACTACAAAATGATCCTTCGTTTTTATCCCCGTTTTTGTTTACTTTTGTCAGAGATGGGTATTCTATTGCCATTCATATATTGTAGGTACATTAATTCAGCAAAGTAATCCAATACAGTCCAGTAGTCCATAATAGTAGTGGGTTATCCGCATGACTGGCAATGTCAGAAGTTCTTGACTTGAGCATATCAATATGGCTTTACGTTTTATACCTCATTTTTATACTTTTCTGCTGGATAGTTAAGACTAAGATAAAGCAAGACCTATATAACTAAAAATGTAACTTTTGTATCTGATAAGGTCAGTCAAATCCCCTCAAGATTTACTGTGATTTATAGCAGTTTGTAGATCTTTGGTCAGTGTCAGCCATATGGATGAGTCATGGCCATTGCTTGACCAATTTGCTCTCTGTGAAAACCTGAATGTTTTCTGTCCATGTGACTCCTTAGGCACACTCTACATTGTCAATCACTTTCCTCTATGGCCCCTTAATCTCTTTGATCAGAAAATTTGGGAAACTGTGGTGCTAATTTTCAATGAATTTTATTTCTTTAAATTATTTCTGAACTTCCACAGATTTTTTTATATAGTGCAGGAGGCAGAAGGATTAGAACCAAACAATAATAAGAATGAAAGTATTACAAAGTTATATTTGGCAGATGTCCCAATTGTCATCCCTGACCCAATCACTGAGAAGGTCACATTTTGTACAATGGAAAACTCCATTTCTGATATCAAAATACGTGTAGATACAGTCAAATGAAATAGAGAAAATGTTATAAAACTGGCAGTTTGGAAATAAGGAAAGCAAAGGAAAATGAGAAAAGTTATTAATTTCATGAACCCATTGATATAAAGAAGTTGCAACATGGAGAGAAATTTGGTGAAGAAATGGATTGATACATGGAGATAATGCAGAAATAAATTGGAATAATTTGGAATTTTTTCTTAACAAATTATCTAAAGAAGATACCATATTAAATTTTTACTTGCTTCCTCAAAGACATTCCACATAGATTGAACAGATCATATTTCCTTCAACAGTTTTTTATTGAGACAAACCAGGGCACTTTAACAAACATAGCTATAGAAAATTTCTTATAGATAAATTGTAAAACCTCTGGGAAATTGGTATGAGGTAGGCAATGTGATTAAGTGTGATCAATGTTGAAATCAGGAGATCGGTGTTGTAGTTTTTAGTACTGAAATAACTGTAGCCTTGCAATAATTCTTTGACCTCTTGTAGCCCCAGTTTACTCTTTTGTAAATAACTAATTGAATGGATTGTAAGTGATATTTAAAGCATTTTACAGCCTTAATACTCTATTAGAGAAGTTTATGCATTATTTCTAATTTCAAAGAGAAATTCATATTCCATTGTTGTTGTTGTTTACAGATATAGAAAGGAAAACTACTGTTTCAGTCAAACATGTATCTATGTAATAGGGTCTCAGAGACAGTCTTACAAGTGCCTAAGTCATACTTGACCTTGAGTAGTGGCCAAGTTCCTTGATCCAGTTGTATGAATGATGATCTGCCTCTGTCCTCAGGTTTCTTAATCTGCATTTTGTAATATGTGTCATAGATGTTTGTTTATTAAGCACAGTGCAACTGGGTCAGACAGGATATTGCTCTACTCCTGCTCAGTGACTAAAATATTTCTCATTTTCTGAACTTTTCCAGTCTTGCATTCTTGAAGTTCTCTGACCGCCAATGAAGATGCTTTGACTTTTATTTAATCTTATGATGTGTTTTTGTCCTTTATGAGATGGTACTAGGTTTTGCAATGACTTCCCATCCATTTCGCTTGTAGAAAAAGTCATAATTAATGAAGAAATTATTCTACCCTACTTCTGCAGCAGGTCTTCCTTTAGGCCTTCTAAAGCAGGCCCCTCTGAGTTTTTTTCACTGGTTTTTTAAATTATATCTTCAATGTTGTAATCAAATTCATGTTATACTGTATCAAAATGAAGTTTTAATTTTTGTTTATTGGTAGCCTGGTTATCAATAGGACTGTTATTACATACTGTTCTTCCTTCATTTCTTTTGAAAATCAGAGGAAGAATGTTTAGGTAATATGAGTTAATTATGTTAAAATGTATCATTTGATAAAGCTGGTATGCATCTGGGAATTCCTCCAATAAACTAGTGAGAAATGCAAGGTTTTGTTCAAAACTTTTAGAACATTTTGTTTAGAGTATTGGAAAAATTGAAGGTCCAATCCAAAACATCCCACAAACTATAGAATGATGATTAAATAAATTACATGACATGTACATGCTACAGTATTATTCAGTCCTACGTACTACATATTTAAAGAACTTTTAGTGATCTTAAATAGAGCTCATGTTCAGTGTTAATACACAGAATGCTTCCATTTTAGAAAACATATGCAAGGCCAGCAAGATAGCTCAGTGGTCTAAAGCACCTTCTTAGGCAAGCTTAGGCAAGGGACCATGGTTTGATCCCTGGCACCACATGACCACATGCTGCATTAGCACTGCCCCAAGGTTGGGCTGAGCTGGCCACAAAAATAAAACATGCCTAAGAAGAAACATAAATGATATACTGAAATATTAATGGTAGCTATCCAAGGGTGGTAGAATTGTAAATGTAATAAACATTCTTTATGTATTTGGCGTTTTCTATACATTTTTATGTATTTTGTTCAGGGTCTACAGGGTCTTACTACACAGATCAGACTTGTGATTCTCCTTGTTTCAGCCTCTCAAGTGCTGGGATTATAGGTGTGTGCCACCACGCCCAGTCTCAATCACCTTCTCAGCATGCCCCAAGGACAAGACCAGCACTGAAGGCTGGGGATTGAAATCTGGACTACTAAATCTGCCTAAGCAGGAGTTTTAATCCTCTGAGCTATCTGGCCGGCCCTTATACTTTTACAATGAATAATTATTTCAGTTTTCAGACACATAAAAACTATTTAACATTTTTAATGGAAGCAATTATACAAAATGGAAATATAATTTTCACCTATCATATTGGTAAGATTTTTAAGACTGACAATATTGAATTTTGGCAAGGATATGAACAAATTGGCATTCACAAACTCTGAATCACAGTGTCTGTTAAAAGACAATTTGGTGGTATCTTTTAAAATATACAATGTACATCAGTTTTGGCAACATTTGCTTCACTTTGTTTTATTTTGCTTTGCAGTATTGGGGAACAAAATCAGGGCTTTATAGATACTAGGCAAGCACCCATTACTGAGTTATATTCCCAGACCATACAGAGATTTTGAACAAAAACACAGAGACATATACACAGGGATATTAATTGGAGTATTATTTTCAATAGTCAAAATTCCTGAAAGGACACTACTAAGGATATGGCCAATAGCTTATGATTTGTCCACTCTACCGAATACTAAGTATAGTGATCATATATATGAACAACAAACACCTGAAGAGCTGTCTGCCAGATAATTGACAGCTGTTATCTTTGTGGAAGGTGATCACAGATTCCCTCACTTTATATATTTCCAATTGAACAAAAGAAGTGAACTAGTACTTCATTTGTAATAATAATAAAGAGATAATCAGTGGAAAAGTTGGATTCGCTGATTGAATATTTTGTTTTTCACTTTAAAGAGAAAAGAACAAAAAAAAATAATAAAATTAAAGACAAAAACAATAAAAATGATACATAATTTCAAAACAGGATGATAGGACATGAACAGTGGTCCTTGTATTGCACATTGTTATCTTCAAAGTAGTTGCTCAAATTACCGGACATAGACATGCAAGATGAATGAAACGATTGAACATTAACTGTTCTTGCAAGAAATAAATTACTAGTATGATTATCTTTGCTATAATATATATAAAATATAACATAATATAATGATATAATATCATTATATATATATTCCTTTTCTCCTTTCTCCTTTTTCTCACTGCAGTTGTTCTTTCCTTTTGAGTAGTTTCTTTTCCTTTCACAGTATCTATTATACCATTCACATTTTGCTTACTTCTTCTGCACTTTACACTATAGAGACAATATGATGTTTACACATGCGGGCCTGATTTATTTCACTTATGAGTGGGGTCTCTAGTTGCATTCATTTACTTATAAAAGCCTTGACTTCATCTTTCTTTTTAGGTGAATAGTACTTCCTCATCTAAAAATACCATATCTTTCTAATCATTGCTCAGTTGATAAGCATTTGAGTTGTTTCCAAGATTTAACTATGAAACATGGATGCACATACATCATTGTAGTATGACGTTTTCAGTTTTTCTGAAAAAATATCCAGGATGGACATACCTGGGTTAATTAGGACTTCTAATCCTAGTTTCTGGAGGAGTCGCCATAGAGATTTCCATAGTGGTTATACTAGTCTGTACTCCCAGTAACAGTGGAAAAGTGTTCCTTTTTCCATATAACCCCTCCAGAATTTGTTATTGTTTGATTTCTTGTTGATAGACATTTTTTTTCTGCGATGAACTGGAATCTCAGTGTAGTTTTAATTTATCAAATGATCAATGACATATTTTCTTGATATATATTTTTTCAGGGATATTTTTTAGTCCATACACAGTGATACAGATTTACAAAGAGTTTGGACATCATTATATAGGGCCTAATTTTCATCATGGATCAGTAAGGCAACTGCAGTTAGAAGGAAAGACTGATTCATATCCTGATCTAGAGCATCATGCCTAAATGTTTACTCTATGGGAACAAAACCAGATTTGTTGATCTATTCTACAAATACCATTGATACAACTTTGCAGAAAGTTTAGATTAGATACTGATGCTGCAATCTTATACAGGCACTCTGGAGTGAGATATGCAATAATGAAAGCTAAAAATGAATTTCTCAAAATCTTTGGGCTCACAGTTCAATGCCTGGTCAGCCAGATAGCTCAGTGCATTAAAGTACCTGCTTAGACAGATTCAGGGACGGGGCTTCAATCCCTGGCAGGCCCTGCCCACCCTGACCCCTGGGGTACTCTGAGATGGCAATTGAGACTGGGTGTGGTGGCGCACACCTGTAATTACAGCACTTGGGAGGCTGAAAACAGGAGAATCACTATGACTCATCTCTGTAATGAGACCTTGTACACCCTGTGGACCCTGTGCTAAATACAAAAAATGTCTTTGGGCTTACATTGAAACAATTTGCTATACATGTCTTATAATGAAAAGAATTCATCCTGAGTGTAATATGGAAGTTGGACATTGCAAAATGATTCTTCTTTTAAAAAATTATTTTAATGTAATACAACATAACTTTTAATAAATAAAATTTAAAATCCTCTCCTTACTTTTTTGAATAAAACTAAAATTTTATTGAAAAATAATGAGAGAACAATAATGGCTAATATAATGTGTATCACAATCTTAAAGAATGCCTAATGTTTTTCTTATAGTTTCATGTGACAATGAAAAGAACACTTCAAACATTCATTATTTACCTACATGCATACTTTCTTATGAAAGAAAGATAGTATATGCCTCATAGGGTTGCTATTAAGGATAAATGAACTAATGTATGTAGTGTATTTGATGTAAAAGCTGGCACATACTAAGTGCTCCATACATAGTAACTTTCATCATCCGAACATATTGCTACAAGTTTTCTAATTGAATATGAATAATTTGGACTACATTAAGTGTCATATAGGATCTGAGTAAAGCAGACAGTGTAATAGCATTTGCTTAAAGAATGATTTTTTTAAATAAATTACCAAAAAAAATTAAAAGCTCAATCCTGCCCACGCCCATCCAGCCCCAGAAACCTCCCAAGACAGCGAGACCCACGCCAGCAGCCTACTCGATCCTGCCCATGCCACCCAGCCAGAGACTGGCCTGAAACAGCGGCTGACTCCAGTGGCCTCCTGGATCTCGCCCCAAGCTCTCCCAATGAGTGGGAATTTGCACAACTCACCAGGCTTCCCAGATCAGTGAGAGTGTGGTGAGTCTGAGGGAGAGCCATTGGCTTCTTCCCACACGCGCTACACGGATCCCTGCCCCCAAGCCCTCCAAGCCAGTGGCTGGCCTCAAACCTCAGGACCCACTCACCAACACCTCCCCGGATTCCCTGCACTAAAGCCCGCGGAACGAGTGGGAATTTCCCCGATTCCCTGGGCATCAAAGTTCAGTGAGTGTAGAACTCGAGGCCCGCCGTACCCAAGAGACATTTCCCAGGGATTCCCTGCCCCCCTACCCCCCATGGCCCGGTGAGAGCTCCAGGCCCACCGTGACAGAGAAACATTTCCAGGTGATTACCGGTCTCACCCCACAGCCCCAGACCCAGTGCAGGTTGGCCTGGAGTGAGAACTCCAAGCCTGCCACACCACAGGGACATTTCTCAGCAATCTCCAGTCTCGCACCAAGCCTGAAACCCAGAACAGCCTGGCCTGTGAATGAGGGCTCCAGGCCCACTGCACCAGAGGGACATTTCCCAGCCTTTTCGGGTTACGGCCTGTAGACCCTGACTCAGCAAAGGCTGGCCAACCCAGCACAGCCTACTCGCTGAATAAGATCATCCACTATACTTTGTGAGCCCAGAAGACCCACCAAAGCCCATACCAACCCACCTAGAGAGTGAACTTCCTGACACAGGAGGGCTGACCTGGGCAATTTTCCAGATCCTCACGCCAAGGCCAGCCAAGATAGTGGGAATTTTCATTACTTGGTCTGCATCCCAGTTCGGTTCGTGCTTGTATGAGCAGGGAACCAACAGAGGGGAATCAAAGGAGCTGCAGCAAAAAAAAGGAACTGAACACAACAGCTAGATCCAGGATAGGCATACCTAGATAATCTCAAAGTTAATAGACTGACACTAGCTACACCAAAGCTCTACACCAAAGGTCAAAGGTCAGTGCTATACAAAATGACAAAGACAAGGGAAAAAATGCAATCCCAGACCTTGAGTCCACCAGAAAGGGTAGAGGACACTAGCTCACCTGCAATGAATTAAGTAACAGATACAGCAGCAAAGGAACAACAGCAGAAAGCTCTAGAGGAAATAAAATGAGAAGTAATTCCCCAAATTAAAAAAGAAATATCTTAATACATAGTATTTGAAATAAAGAATGAATTCCAGAAACATTGGGTGGATATAACAACTCTCAATAAGCCGATAACAGCCAAGAAAATACGAAAAGTAATAAAAAGCCTACTGACAGCCGGGCGTGGTGGCGCATGCCTGTAATCCCAGCACTAGGGAGGCTGAGGCAGGAGGATTGTTGTGAGTTCGAGACCAGCCTGAGCTACAAAGTGAGCTTAAGGCCAGCCTGAACTGCACAGTGAGACCCTGTCTCAAAAAAGACAAAAAAAAAAAAAAAAAACA
>PVKA01047362.1:0-14365 GCA_004027165.1 Ctenomys sociabilis | reverse complement strand
CACACACACACACACACACACACACCACGTCCCACATACATGAATGTTATAAAATACAGAGTGTGTTCTGCAGAGACTGTTCTTCGGACTTGGGACATTGACTAATTAGACCTTGTTCCCCTCTGGGTTCTATCTCGTGGGAGGTCACAGAGTGCAGCAGAGTTGGGAGGGGCTCTGCAACTTCCTCCTCCTGTCCCGGAACGTTTGGCTTCCCCTGCAGTCACAGGCAGTGCAGCTGGGGAGCTTCGTGCAGCAGCTTCCCTTCCAGCTGACCTCACCACTCAGGAGATAGAGCCAGGAGGACAAAGAGACACTGGCCTCTCTCTGCCCCTGGCTCCATGTCTCCATAGGCTCTGTTCAAAGCTTGTTGTACTCTCCTCTCTCCAGCTGAGAGTCTGCTCCTTTGTCCAAAGAAAGGCTGGTGAACAGGTCAAAAAATGCACACAACTTAGGTGACAGACTCATTGGTAGGAAAGGGAGGCTCTTATTTGAAACATTTAAAAGAGTTCAAGGAAAAAGGTCTGTATTTTCAGGACAGGTAATGAAGTTAAGACATAAAACCAGTTTATATATTTTATGTGAGCTCTTGAAGAGTCAGATAATTATTTTTTTAAAAGCCGTCTTCAAAACAATTGCACAATAAAAATACTATATCTGAACCATTCTATTTTTTGGTTTTGTTTTTATCTTTGGAGACAGGGTCTTACTACGTGGTCTAGGCTGGCCTCAAACACACAGCAACATGCCTGCCTCAGCCTCCCAGCTGCTGGAATCACATGCATGCACCACCACATCTGGATGAACCATTCTATTCTAAATTGAAAATTTTTAATTTAAAATTCAGTGTAGTTTGTTAGTAGTTAACAGGTGATGTGGACACAAATACATGAATAGGCAAACCAATTGAAGAAAATACATAGAGATCTCTAGGTGGTGAGATTAAATATGACATTGTTTTCAGTCTTTGGTTTGTCTATTCTCCCTTGTCTCTGCAGTATACTGCTTTTGTATTGGGATGAGATGTGCGGGGTGTGTGTATGTGTGTGTGTGTGTGTATGTGTGTGTGTGTGTGTGAGAGAGAGAGAAAGAGAGAAAGAGAGAGAGGGAGAGAGAGAGAGAGTGTGGACATTTTCATCTAAGGATTTGGTAATCTGATCTAAGGATTGAAAGCAGGGAAAAAAAACAAGCTTACACCATCCCTGTTCTGAAGAAGCCTTGGAAACAGATGAAGGCTGAAGGATGGGAGAGGCTGATGCCGGGAAGATTGAGCAAGAGCCTTCAGTCCCTAGGAAATGAGAGCCTAGCATTGTCACATGTCGCCGTAATACAGATGGAAGTATATTCAAAGACCCTGTAGGAAATTAAATCACTGACATGATGATAGCTACAGTCATTTGATTGTTGACATTTAGAGATAGTTACAAGCTGGGCTTTTGTAGCCAGTGTATTGTCCTGAAACAATTTTATCTGACACTAGCTAATTTTTCCTTGTTAAAGATTTCTTTTTAATTTAAGAATGTTAGGGGGAGGATGGGGGAGATGTTGGCTAAGATTATGAGATTTTTAAGTTCAGGAGATCTATTGTATAACACAGGAACTATATTTAATAACAATGTGTTGTTGGCTTGAAAATTGCTGACAATAGGTTTTATGGGTTTTCTGCACCCAAAAGTGGTTATGTGATGTATTGTATATGCTAAATAGCTAGATATAGCCATTTGACAAAGTCTGTGCATCTCAAAACAGCATGCTGTGTATTATATGTAATAGTACATATATATAATATTATATATATATATATATATAAAGAGAGAGAGAGAGATAATAAATATATAACTTTGTCAATTTAAAAAAAACATTGTTTCTTATTTTAGGCATTTAAAAGAGTTCAAGGGAAAAAAATCTACCTTTTCAGGACAGATAATGAAGCTAAGACATAAAACCAGTTTGGACATTTTACATGAGCTAAATATGCATTTATTTAATAACCCATATGTGTCAAAGGGATAGCTGTCTTGATTCATTTATCTGTGGAAGATACAGATTTATCTATGGAAGAATCTCAGAACTGCCATTCACGACTGCATGTTTGCTGCTCTGAGCTTTGTTTGCTGCTCTATAAAGTGGAATTCACAATGCTTATTTCATATGGAAATCAAGAATACCATGGTCATTAACATACTAAAACACAGGACACAAAA
The DNA here is from genome assembly GCA_004027165.1 of Ctenomys sociabilis. Lineage (NCBI taxonomy): Eukaryota > Metazoa > Chordata > Mammalia > Rodentia > Ctenomyidae > Ctenomys > Ctenomys sociabilis. Next base: position 12,164 of record PVKA01047362.1, on the reverse strand, counting down.
TAATTCTTTGCTTGATCCTTTTTGAAGAGGCTTTTTCTTATAAATTTTAAAAGAAATAACTGTTTCACTGGTAAATTCTTACCAATTTGTCTTTTCACTGTAACTACACTGTTTAATTGTGGTGTTGTAAATCAGGTTTGGCACCTAAAGAAAGACTGCTTCCCCTAACAGAGCTCAACCATCTTCTACCAAATTATGTATTTTGGTTCATGGACAAAATCTAGAAGTCTACAAACAATGAATGCACTGGGAAAGGAATTGGGGAAACTATACCTTTCACAGTATCAACCCCCTCAAAAAATGAAATGCTTAGGAATCAGTCTCACAGAGGAAGTAAAAGACTGATACGGGGAAACACAACCTGAAACATCTAGGTTAGTAACTCTAGGTACTTAAAAAATAGGCATTATTAGGCCAAATAAGCTATCCTTGTATTTCAAGAGCAGGAAGAAGATTGCTAACTTATTATTTGATCACAAAATAAATTTCCTCTCAGTAGTTAATGATACAAAAAAAAACCTATTTAATCTCTAACCTTTTAAAATATATCCTCAAAACTGAAAGATGAATAAAATATATCAATAAACCACTTAAGAGATAATGACCAGTAAAGAAAATTTTATTGTCATCAGGGAATATTTACCTTATAAAGTTATTCCAAAGGAAAAACTCAAGTATGATCACATCAGATATAAGTTGTAAAATGGATTGTTTAGGTGAGGCAGGACAATTAAATATCTGAGCTTTAGGAAGTTTTGAGAGCCCAACTTTTTTTAGTTTTATTCAGAACCATAAAGAGACAACATTTTCTTTATTCCTTATTTTTCTAAATGTCTAAATTGAAGCCGGGCGTGGTGGCGCATGCCTGTAATCCCAGCACTGGGGAGGCTGAGGCAGGAGGATTGTTGTGAGTTCGAGACCAGCCTGAGCTACAAAGTGAGCTTAAAGCCAGCCTGAACTGCATAGCGAGACCCTGTCTCAAAAAGACAAAAAAAAATAATAATAATAATAAAATAAAATAAAATAAAATAAATGTCTGAATTGCCTGTGAGTAAGTGGGGACACAGAGGACTCAAGTACTTGAGCCAACACTGAATACTTTATTGAAGACCTGGGAATGGGCAGCTCTTAGTAACCACAGATCCCTGGTACAGGAAAAGAGATTATGGCCATGTTAAAATGGGGATGACAGGAGAGAGAAGTGAACCATCATTCACCATCTGCCTTGGCTTACTCCTGAAATTCCCACACACCCTGATGTTGCATTGCTGTTACTTACTCAAAAGAAAAATTGAAAGTTCTCCTTTGACGTCAGTATCACAACTCCCCACATGACTTGATGGGAAAGGTCATGCGCAGTTTTACTAGGGAAAGGTCGTGCGCAGTTTTACTAGGCGCAGTTTTAGCGTGGAAACCGAGTGGCAGCTTGCAGGGCCCGGGAACTCCGGTGTGGCTGTGCTGGCCGTTCCTCCTGAGGAGCAAGCCCACACCTTTATTAGGGCCAGCCAGGGACCTGTATGTATCCACACTGACATCCACTACCATGAAAGAAGGTCTGGCGCTGTCTACATTTTGCTTCTAATTGTCAGGACCTCCCATTACTCTTCCGTTGCCCTCCACGGTATCCTAGCTTCAGGAAGACTTTGGGTCCCCAAGGGCAAATAAAGCCGATCCTCTTCCCTCGGTGCTCTTTGAAAGCTTGGAGTCCAAAAAGGAACTGTCATAAATTTTACCTTTGTTCTTTAACACATTAGCACTAGCTATCTATGGTGCCCTCCCCATATCCAGCTGGCTGTTACCTAAATGGCCTCAGGGCCTAGCTGGGCCTGCCATGGGGCCCAAGATTCAAAGTTGCTGAGGACCCTGGAAGCTTGTCTCCAGAGAGCGTCTGTGCACATATTCTTCATTTGGGGCTAATTCACGATGTTATGATCTGAGTGGATTAATCCAATTACCTCCAGGTGTAGTGCCCTAAAAATTTCATACAGAGCAAAGAAGAAAAGGCCTGGAAAGTTCTGGAACACAGCCTATAATGGAACAGAAAATCCTGTAAACCACAGGCTTGGGAAGAGGCTCCAAAAGAAAAACAGGAAATCTAAATTCTTGTTTCTCAGGTGCTTCTCTGCTTATTTCAGGACCTTTCAGGGATTTTTTTTTTCTTTTCAACAAATGACTGCAATTATTTAAGCCAGCAACAGTCTTTCAGCTGGCCACCTCCTTTCTCATGCACCATAATTCTCTTCTATGAAGATGGATTTAAGTTGTAATTTTATAGCATGGTGGTAGTATTTCCCTTGATTTCTCTTTCATTCTCTTACTGTGCAGACACAGGGCATTTGAGCCATTTTTTGCCTCTCCATAATATATGGTCTTGCCATGCCCAATGCCAGGAGTAACTATGGATGAAATAAACATTAGGCACATTAGTTTTCAAAGCTATTAAAGCCATCAAGCACATTAGTGGGCCCATTACTTCCTTTTTTCACAGATGTTTCAGTAACAGTGTCCACTGTGATCCTTTATTTTGAAAAAAATTTTGAGAGCTGCTCCGGGCAGAAGCCCCCATCAATGTGGCCTGGAGGTGAAGCTCACTTGACTCAAACTGAGTCACTACTAGATGTCGTCCTGCCAGGTGATGTGTGCAAGCCTGCAATACGGGACAACGAAGGCCTCACTGCATGCAGCTTGTCAATCTGAAAAGGGAAAGGAGAAAGTGAAATTGAAGACATGAGTCTTCTTTTTTTTTCTCTGGGATAGGGTCTATGCTACCCAGACTCACAAGGCCAAGCAGTCTCCTGCTGGAGCCTCCTGGTAGCTGGGACTACAGGTGCATGCCCCAGCCCCTGCTGAGACCTGCCTCGTGTTCCTCTCTGCTGCCCTTCAAGTGGCAGCTGTGGAAGCAGAACAGTATGAAACACTGGGAAAAATATAAAATGTTCTTCACCTCAGATTTTAAATGCCTCAGGAAAACAAAAATGAAGAACCTCTACCTGACAAAGTTATTTTAAACAAGTCTTAGAAATATTTAGCATAACCCTTTAATTAGTTTACTTTGAGGATAATGTTAAAAATGTCTCTACCCCATAGCAGAGGGAAAATTTTCCAATGTTGCCTCCTGGCAAGATTTCCTGTGCCCTTACTGCAATGTCTAGTTTACTCTGTAGAGGAAATGCACCAGGACCTGTTTTTGGAAGCCATATACCCTAGTTAGAACAGACTTTCTGTCACAAAAGCCATTGGGGGGGAGGGGGGAGGGTGTAAAATGTTTAAAAATGTGCAAATTACTCTGAGAAAAGTTACACTTAATGTAAAAATGTGAATAGTAACCTTGGGATCAAAGCTACTAGCTTGCTGGCATTTTATTTGTGATAGTGAGAAGCACTTTTAGCTGTAAGAACTTCTTCTTAGTCACAGTGGCATCTGTTGTCCACCTAAAAGGCTAGTGGCTTTGGCGTGTCGTGAGAGTGCAGACGCTTGCCCTCCACCTGCTCTGCCGTGCTCAGCTGCAGCCTTTTGCCCTCCTGCTCCCTGTCTTCATATCACAGCATGGCCACTGAAACACTGGGCATCTGCAGGAAAAGCCTAAAAGGATGGAAAGCGCAGCCCAGGGCAGGGGCACACTAAAAAAGCATAGGCCTTCTCCACTGAGTGGCAAGTTCTTGGGCTGGAAACTGTGTTTACGTTGTATTGGCATCCACACCTTCCCTGAACCTGAAAGAACATAAAGTAGATGCTGGAAAATGGTGAGATGAAAGAAGAGAAAAGCACACATCACTTCTACTCGTGTGAGTCGGTGGATTCTTTCTCTTGGGCCTGTCCTGGAATGCTCATGGATCTAAACATTCTTATCAGCTCAGAACAAACAGCTGTAGATCATCCATTTACATGGTGGATAGAATGACCGACTGCAGATCACATGGTAGATTCTCAAGAATAGGTCTCCCCAAGGAAAAGTGTTTCCTGGAGCAAATTCTGCTGTTTAAAAATAAAAATGAGGGGTCTGGCCAAATAGCTCAGTGGATTAAAGCAGCTGCAAGCAGGCGCAGAGGCTAGAGTTCAATCCCCAGGCCTGCCATGCAGGCCCCGCCCTCAGGGCACTCTGAGAGGGCGGTTGAGACTAGGCAAGGTGGCGCTAGCCTGTAATCCCAACTCTTGGGAGACTGTAAACAGGCGGATCACCATGAGTCTGATCTAGTAGTGAGACTCTGAACACCCCATAGGCCCTTCCCTGAAATACAAAAATAAATAAATAAATAAAAATAAAAATGAGTTAACATGCAGCTTCACTGTGCCACTTCTACAGTTTACTGCTGAGGCTAATGGTCTTACAAAAACATTTTTTTTTTCATTCACCATTTAATCTAAAAGATCTTCAGAGTTCAAAATAAGTGTGACTGGTACTGAGAGGAACTATGAAAATGCAGAACAGTATTGCCACCGTCTTACATCTTTAGGCTATCATGTCGGACAGCATGTGCTTTTCTGGCTTTTGACATACAGTGTTGAATTCCTTGCAGATAGCTGTCAGTGAGATGGATAGCGATGTCCCTAAACAGAAAAGCACTGCTATTGATCATCTATTGCTCTGCCTAACACCCTCACTTTTCTTCTTCGACACACTGAAACAGGAGCACAAACTGGAGAGAAGCCTGGCTACGATCAATAAATACTTATTGCTGGGAGCTTGTTCAGAGTGGTTGTGATTTGTAGCTCTCTGCACCTCAGTTCCCCATCTCTACCAGCAGTGCTAGGTCCTGCCCTTGGGGAATCACAATTTTCACAGCTTTGATGGGAAATAGGAGCATTTTCTTGCCAGAGCTGCTCTATTCCCTCTCAAAGAGAACCAAGCCGACCAAGAAAATGCCCTGTTCTGAGCTCTGACTCTTTTCTTGATGCCTGGTGCTCTGGACACTTACCATTCAATGAAAGTAATTGCATGTGAATCGACTATTAGTCCTTGCTAAACCTTTCAAAATCAGATGAGATCGATCGTGTTTGGGGTGGTACAGCAGTAGACACTGCTAAGCTTTTCAATAAAAACTATTTTCTCCCAAGATAGAATGGCTTTTTTTCTGCACACTTACATGCATAAATGCATTTTCTTCTTTAAATTCACAATCACAAATCCCAAAGAGCCTGTCAGGGACATTCAGCAATCTTTTAGAATCCCCAGGCAGCTGTCTGCCACTGTCTACATGAAGATTTCATGCTTCCTGTCTCTGTGATTGTCCTTCCCCAACTCTCAGCCAGTCACCTTTCCTCAGATGCTTTTTTAAAGAGACATCTGAATTGAATTTTGTCGTATTACTATCTCCAGATCAACAACCTCACCTGTACTGCATCACCTCGCTGTATTTCCTGCTGTCAGAATCAAAAAACCATCAGTTCTCCTCTCAAAGGCCATGTTGGACCTGGAGGTAAACACTGGACATTGTAAAAGACAGAGATGCTTGAATTCTGGCAAGAGACACAGTGGACTGCAGTGGATGGCATGGTGAGCTACCCATATGCCCCTGTACCAGCCACCCAGCTTCTAGAAGTGCTGGGATTTGACCAGCGTAAGACGGTCTCCCTATGGGACTTGCCTAACATCAATGTTTAACAGCAGGCCCCCTTCCTTGAAGAGTCCTCACCCAACAGATCAGTGCAGGGATGGAAAAGCCTGTCCATCTTGTCCCAGCATGGGACACCATCATGGCTCTAGAATGTCCACGCAAGAGACTGAGATTTTCATTGATTGCATTCTGGTTTAACTTTTCTCTTTGCTCAAATTCTATTTTTTCCCTCCTGAGAGCACTCCTTGACACACTTACTGTTAACAAGTCTCTTACCAGAGTCTTTTTGAAGAAACTGGCTCACAACAGTTACTGTCTGAGAGCAAGAAGTGTCTGAGAATACAGGCTCTAAAATGAGATTTGGGAGCTAAAATAAGATTTGGCCTTGTAGACAGCTGGAGGTGAAGGTCCCATCACTCCTGTGAGCCACTGGTAGATGCTGGCAAGTAGCAGTGTATAACTGGAAAACAATGTATCATGCATGATGAAGTCCAGAAGGCGCAGCACTGAGGCATTTGTGAGAGAAAAAGTATAAGGGATCTGGACTGGGAAAATTATTGTTAGGGTCATTGATACTTTGGAGGCAGAAAATGAAAGGTCAAAATGAATTAATTAGCAGTGCAGGGCTCAATGTGAGAAACAAAGAGCACCATGAGCCATTGTATTTACAGATGGTCTCCATGCCAATGTCCCTTATAATGACAATGTAAAATACTGTGAGTATATACATATAATACAGTGCTCACTAGGAAAACATTTAATTTTTTTCCTGCATCCAGAGGACAGATGAAGTGATCATTAGGCCAATGACTTGGTTCTAAGAGTAGCAGCACTCCACAGTGGGCTCAATTCTGAACCTCTTCAAGTCAGGCCAAGGTCAGTGACTTGTGTGGGAGGAGTGGGACCTTTAAAGTGGAACTGGGGCATCAGGGCCATGCTCGAAACTCTTAAATCTCTGGAATCCCATAAACTCTCTGAGGCCCCCAAAGTGGCCCCCAGGTTCAAGGTGAGCACACCCCTTGCTTGCAGTGATGGCTCAGCAACCCTGCAAGACAACTTGAGCCTCCATTCATATCAATTTAAAAAAGACATAGTGCTAGAATCCCTAAGAGGAAGAAAAACCTCCAAAGTTTCTACTGCATCTCTGTTACAGCAAATACCTGCCTTCTCTCAAAAAATATATAAAAACAAAAAATATATAAAAGCCTACAGATCACCACTCCTCATTATGATGAAGTAATGTAATATATTTTATTGTATGTCAATGCTTTAAAAATCTACAAAGATCTGTTCTATGACCCAGTATATAATCCATGTGTCCCCAGTATAATCAGTATATAACCCCAGTATATAATCAGAATATTCTATGCAGACTTGAGAAGAATATATATTCAGTTGTTCCTATGTGAAATGTTCTCTTGTCTGGTTATAATGTTGTTGAAATCTTCTATTCCTTTATTACATTCTACCTAGCTTATTTTAGTCATTAAAATTGAAGTGCAGAAGTCTTCACTTCTTCAAATTGAAGAACAGCTACTACTGTTCCAGTGCCTAGTTCTCTGTTCAATTTGTTAGCTATTACTTCTTGTATTGGGGGCTTTATTTTTGCATTGGATAAATCTATGTTCATCATCTTTCCCATATATTGACATGACTACAAGATGTCTCTCTTGACTCTAGGAATGTTTTTGCTTTAAATTCCTGTTGCAGGGCTGGGGAGATGGCTCAGTGGGATAAGTGCTTCCCTGGCAAGTGTAAGGGCCTGAGTTCAATTCCTGGTTCCACAAAAAAAAAAAAAGAAATCCTAAATTCCTGTTGCAGTTTTCTCATGAAAATTGTTTGCATAGTTTATAATTTTCTACTGTTACTTTTAGTCTGCTTGTGTACCGTATTTAGATCTCAAATTAGGTCCTTAGACAGCCTACCTGTATTTTTATTCTTATCCAAGCTGATACTTGTTATCTCCTGATTGGATTATTTGATTAGACTATTTAATCTTTTACACTAAATGTGATTGCTTGGATAGGATTTGCACATGACACCTGCTTTTTGTTTTGTATATGTCTCATATGCATTTAAGTCCTCTGTTTCTTTTTATACTGTCTTCTTTTATATGAAATGGATAGTTTCTTGTGTAACATTATAATTCCTTTAATAATTTTAAATTATTTATTTATGTATTATATATTTTTTCCTTTTGTGTGTGTGTGTGTGTGCATGTGTGTACATTCCATGCATGTGCAGGTACCTGTGCTAGTGATGGACACCAGGGTCTAGTACACGACATACGAGGTAAGCAGTGTATCACTCAGTCACATCCTTGGTCCTATGATATAATTTATCAAAATCTACATTAGGTATAACTTTGGTTGCAGTGAATTGTAGAAATTCATTCCTGTATAACTTAAATACTTCCTCACCCTTTTAAATATTAATAGTTTACAGAGGCACATATATTTATTCCAAACCCAGTGTTCTGTTTTTATAAGTGTCACTTGCTCTAATCATAAGCATTTTAAATAAATATTCCATGCTTTTTGGTACATGTTTGTAGCACACGGTGATCCCATTCTTCCTGTGGCATCATGTGCATAGCCCCCTCTTCACTCTTTCACCCTCTTTCCCTTCTCCTTCCCCCACCAGCCCACTGCCTTTTGGCCCCCTTCTCTTTGGCAAAAGATTGGTCTATTTCCCTTTATCTGTCATTTTGCTTTTTACTCATTTCTGTGCTAAGCTGAAATTATTTATTTGTACAGTTCGCTATATAAAACTTTATATTTACCATTTTTTAATTCTCTTCCTTCTCCTCTTATAGATTCTTGTTTACCATCTGGTATCACTTCCTACTGCAATAAAGCTACACTCCCACCTGCCTCTTTGTTCTGTTATTGTCAAATAATATTACATTTCTCTATGTTAAAAGCCCTGAAATGTAATTATATACATCATGTTTTATGCAATTGCTTTTAAATCATTTGAGTGAAGAAAGAAGAAAAAAAGATGGAATTATTTCTTTATAATTAATTGTAATTACCTTATTGTCACTCTTTGGTTATTTATATGGCTCTAATTACTGTTAGTATCTTTGTTCTCCATTTAAAGAACTTCCTTTTGGTATTGCTTATAAGTACACCTGCAAGATTTTGTTCATTGGGAAATGTCATCATTTCACCTTCATTCCTGAAAAAGTTTTTCTGAATAAGATTCTCAGTTGACAGGGTTTACTGTCATCAGCCTAAACGCATTGGCCCAATGTCTCCTGACTGCCACTGTGTTTGGTAAGAAGTCAGTAAATCTACTCATGTTCCCTTGTACATTATGAATCACTTTCTTACCTTTCTAGAACTTTCTCTTAATCTTTGACTTTCAGATTTCAGACTAAGATGTTATCTTTACATGGTGCTCATCACATTTTTCTGAAAATTTGTTGAACTTAATGACTATACAGACTACCAGTTTTTGTTAAATCACAATTAGTTAACTAATAACTGGAGTTTTGGACTCTTCAACCAACATCACCCACTACCCAACCCCACCCCACCCATTGCACACATACTTTCTACATTTGTATGAGATGGATTCTTTTTTTTGATTCCACATATAAATGAAATTGTGTGGTGTTTGAGTCTGGTTTTTGTCAGTTACTATAATGGCCTCTGGGTTTATTCATCTTATCATAAGTGATAGGAGCTCCTTCTCAGAAGCAGAATAGTAGCCTGTGGAATACGTCTACCACCTACCAAGTTTCCTTTATCCATTCATCTGTTTATAGACACTTTATTTGATGAGATATTTTGACTGTTGTGGATGCCACAACGAATGTGGAAGTGCAGGTATCTGTCTCACACACTGATCCCATTTCTTTTGCAAGTATACCCAGCAGTGGGACTCCTGGCACACAGATTAGCTGTTTTTAATTTTTTGAAGAACTGCCATACAATTTTCCCATAGTGGTGATACAAATTTACATTCCCATAAATAATGTGCAAGGATTTCTTTCTTCCATATGTATTATCTTCCTTTTCTTCTTTCCTTCTTATTTTTTATCTTGCTTTAATAGATTTTTATATTTTAAAGCAATTTTAGATTTATAGAAAAATTGAGTAGGTAGCACAATAGCTACAGTACAACCCCATTAACAACATTCGCTATTATTAACATCTAGAGCTATTGTGCCCCTTTCATTCACCAATAAATATTAAAGATCCTTCCACGTACCCTTATTTTTTTAATACTGAATAATATTTCATTGTCTACATGTATTACACTTTACTCATCTATTTGTTTGAAGGACGAATTCATCCATCTGTTGAAAGACATCTTGGTTGCTTCCAATTTTTGTGATTATAAATAAAGCTTTAGGGCCCGTGAGACAGCTCAGCAGTCTACAGTGCCTGCTTAGGCCAAGTGCAGGGTCCGCAATGCAATCCCCGGCACCACATGCTGTGTCAGCCCTGCCCTCAGGGCAGGCTGTGCAGGCCACAGGAAAATAAATAAATAAATAGGGATTTTTAAAAAATGAAGTTTAAACATAAATGTGCAGATATTTTGGTATATCTAAGTTTTCAGCTCCACTGTGTAAATATCTACGTGTATGACTGCTGGGTTTTATGGAAAAAAAAAAATCCATTCGGTTTTATTGAACAACCCTTCAGTGTGTCTTTCAGAGTGGCTGGCAATGCACAATGAGTGAGCGAGAGTTCCTATCGTTCTCTACCTTTGCCAGCATTCGATGTCGGCACAGATTTGGATTTAAGCCATCCCAGCCGGGGTGTAGCGTCATCTTATTATTGATTTAATCTGCAATTCTCTGATGGAGTGACTAGCAGCATCTTTTCATACACTCATTTGTTATTTACACATCTTTTTGATGCTATACCCTGTTCAGACTTTTTTAAGAATAAATTTGAGTATTTGTTTTCATAAAATATTTAAAGAATTTTCTCATATTTCAGATAAAAATCCTTTGACAGATATGTTTTTAAAATACTGTGTTTTCTTGCAATTTTTAATTTTTCTTTTCAGCCTCATAGCAGTGTCTTTTATAATCTAGAAGTTTTTAATTTTAGTAAAGCGCCATTTATCAACTTTTTCTTTCTTGTATTACTCTTTTCGTGGTGTATCTAAAAATTTATCAACAGATCCAATATTATCTAGAATTTCTTATATGTTATCTTATAGCAGTCTTGTGTTTTTCACATTTAAATCCATGTTGAACCCTATTTGCTAGTGTTATAAAAATTTCTGTGTCTATGTTCATGAGAGCTATTGGTGTGTTGTTTTGTTATAGCGCTTTGTCTAGTTTTAACATAAGGGTTAGTTTGGCCTCACTGAATGAGTTTCCAACTCCCTGCTTGCACTTTCCATTTATTTCAGTATGCTGTCTACTTTTTTCCATTAGAACCCTTAAAATATTAATTACATTTATTTTGGATTCTTTATTTGATGATTCCAAAATTTGTGTCATATCTAAGACTGATACTGGACCTTCTTTTAGATAATGTTTTTTCTTGTTGTTCAGCATGACTTGCAATTTTTACTTGTTATTTTTTTTTCCCCCTCAGGGGAATGTTTAATTTCATCAAAAAGTAAACAAAATCAAACATGAGTTGTACATGGTGACGCATACTTGTAATCCTAGCACAGTGGGAGTCTGTAGCAAAAAGTTCATACATTTGAGACCAATGTATGATAGGGCCTTTGCAAGACCCTATCTCAAATTTGTTTGAAAACAGGAATGTAGCTTGATGCAAAGGGCTTTGGGTGATAATGATGTGGCAGTGTAGGTTTATTGATTTTTTTTCCATTTATTTTTATTTTATTGAAATACAAATGTCAATCAGACAGTTTCAAAACACCATAACCATACAGAGTCAATGAAATAATACATTGCAAACTGTTTTCATAACGTTTTGGTATTGTACAAGGTGCATACATGATATTATATTTACAAGTTTTTATATAGCTGAATTATATCAAAGATTCAATAATTATTTACCTAGTGGATGACCATAGCACTAAAAGCCAACATAATATCCTGTCCAACCACCATTAGTGCAGATCTTGCCTCTCATAGAATTATGTAGAAGCACAGCGTTATCTATCCCAACTATACTGTCTATACACACACATCATGATTTTTTCTTTCTACAACCCTTCCTTTGTCTACACCTGTCAAAAGTGGGCACTCCGTTGACATTCAACTACCTTAGGTGCTTGAACTCGACATCGCAATCCAACACAGTCAAGCATTCTGCAACCATAGGGAGTTATTCAAAGAAATTGTCAACCATATCCATTTACAGCTCAGTTTAATATTATGGGCTCATGATGTATACTTCATTTTTATGCTTTTATACTTTTCTGCTGGATGGTTAAGACCTAGGTAGATCAAAACTTATACACCAACCCATGAACTTTATATTTCCTATGTGGTCATTGAAGTCTTCTCAGGGTTTATCTTGTAGTCCTGTACATTATTCTGTAGTTCCTTTGTCTGTGTCATCCATGTGGATGAGTCACGGCCAATGCTTGACCAGAATGCTCTCTGTGAGAGCCTGAGAAAAAGTTTTCTCTTCATGTGACTCTCCCCATGCACACTATAGAACT
>PVKA01047361.1:0-14361 GCA_004027165.1 Ctenomys sociabilis | reverse complement strand
AAGAAGCTGAACTAGGTGCAACCATTCATCTGTTTCAAAAGTCTGCACTTCTCCATTAGGCCCTCCTCACTCACGGTGGCTAGAACTCCAGGGACGGGGACCCTTCCAGGTGACCCCACCCCAGCCCCCCTGCCTGAGCCCACCTGGTGATGTCGGGCAGTGTAACCAGCCTGCCTGCCTCCAGCGCTGCGTGGAAGCTGTGTGCTCCTCGGGTCTCCATGGCAACGATGGGCACATGCTGCCAGCCCACCTCCACCAGGCCAGCTGCCACTCCGGCCAGGAGGCCCCCACCGCCCACGGCCAGCACCACAGCGCCCGGAGGGGCCCCTAGGGCAGCCTTCAGCTCATGCACCAGGCTGGCATGGCCTTCCCTGGAGGGAGAGGGAGACGGTGTCACTGGGCCCCCACTTCTGTTCCTTCATCCATTCAGGCCCCAGCCCAGGAGCTTCCTGAGACTTTAACCCACTGAGCCCCTAAACTTCAGAGAGAGGCGATTTCAATGCATGGGGTCCCCACGCCACTGACAACCAGCTACTGACACTCCGGGATAAGGACCCTGTGACTGCAGTCTGCGAGCTGCGTGACCTCAGGCAAGTCACTTGACCTATCTGGACACCCTCCACTGATCTGTAAGCTGGTGTAGGGACCCCAGCACAGAGCCCTCAGGGAAAATCACCACAGTGGAGACCTTCAGCCTGCACCCAGCCCTGAGAGGGACTGGGTTCACAGAGGGACCTGGTGCCACCACCCCCTCCGTTACACATGGGGAAGCTGGGGCACAGAAGTCCCACCATTCCCAAGGGGTAGAAGTGGGGTCCAAGCCCCTGCCTGTCTGGGTCTGCGGCCTCCTACTCTGTCCCTCAGTGAGCCCCACCCTTACCATATCAGCGGGTGGTCAAATGGGGGGACATTCACCCAGCCGTCCCTCCGCGCCAGCGCACACGCCTGAAGGTTGGCATCGTCCCACACCTGAAGAGAAGAGAGGCCCTCAGGTGCTCAGCAGCTGGGCTTTGTGGGGCGGGGCACAGGGGAGGGCTCCCGATCGCCTGGCTGAGCCCAGAGTCCCCTGGACAGGCACAGATGAGGGCTGCTACATGCTGTCCTGATCCCCGAGGGTCTGTGTCCACTCCTAACCAGTCAGCAGGGACCAAGTACCTCTGACCATGAGGTCACTACAAACCATGCTCACGAAAGGCAGCAATCATAGCTAGGCATGGTGGTGCACGCCTGTGACCCAGTCCTTGGTAGGCTGAGACCAGAGGATTGCCCTGAGTTGCAATCCTGGGCTGCACAGCAAGACCCCATCTCAGAAACATGAAGAAAAAAGAAAATCAAACTGAATTCCAAAGTGTGCGGTACAGCCTCTCATCCCTCCACTTGCCCCACTGTCCTGGAACAAGCAGAGGAAAATCCCTACCAGTGCCTCCCCCGCTCAGACTCCTCCCATGGCTCCCGATTGCCCTTGAGCTTAAGACAGAGGATCTGATCTGTGCTCAACACCCCACACACAGCCCAGCCCATGCCCCTTCCTGCTCTCTCCTCCCTCTCCCTCAGGCTCACTGGGAAGATCAGGGTCAAAATCCAGCTGAAGGACCCTTGTTGGGGCCTTTCCTGAGTCCCCTCTCTGAGTCAGCCCCAGGATGGGTGGGTGGATGGATGGATGGATGGATGGATGCAGAATAAATGGACAAGTGGAAAATTGATCAATATGAAGTAATGGTTGACAGAAATTTGGAGGATAAGGGCCAGCCAGATAACTCAACACACTAAAGTGCCTGCTTAGGCAGAGTGCAGTGGCCAGGGTTCGATCCCCGGCATGCCATGCCCAGGGCACAGAGATGTCAGTTAAGACTGGGCATGGTACGTGTGCCTGTATTCCCAGTGCTTGGGAGACTAAAAACAGGAGAATCACTACGAGTCTGATCTAGTAGTGAGACCCTGGACACCCTGTACTAAATGAAAGAAGAAGAGAAGGAGGAGGAGGAAGAAGAAAGAGAAGAAGAAAGAAGAAAAAGATGAAGAAGAAGAGGAAGAGGAAGAAGATGAAAAAGAAGAAGACGAAGAGAAAGATTGATGATAGATAGATAGATAGACAGACAGACAGACAGATAGATAATGAGCCAATGGACAATGAGATGATGGTGGAGGATGGATAAAGGATGGGTGGGATTAATGTGCAACAAGTAATGGACACATGGAGATGGATTCAGGGTGACAGGTCTACGGACGGGCAGACGGGTGGAGAGATGGATGGATGGATGGATGGATGGATGGATGGATGGATGGATGGATGGATGGATGGACGGACGGACGGACGGATGGATGAAAGAAAGGGAGAGATGGAAAAAAACTTTTGGATGGAAGCATAGTTAGCGAGAGAAGAAGAGGAAGAAAGGAAGAATGGCAAGAGAGGAGGAGGTACCCAGGAAGTATCCGCGGGCAGGGCAGCTCTGGTGTTGCCATTGCATGCTTCTAGTTGAGTTTGGAGAGGTTTTCAAAGTGCTCCCTGTTCCTTGAGGATGTCTCTCCCCTCCCTGGGTGTGCAAAGGTGCCAGGCCTGGCTCTCTGCTTCCGCAGTGACTGTGGGTCAGTAACACCCTTACCCACGGCCTCTGCCCTGCTGGATGGCCCCAGTGCGAGATGGTACAGCCACCACCCTCGGACTTTTTTGAGATAGGGTCTTGCTGTGGAGCTCAGGCTGGCATTGAACTTGCAGAAATCCTCTTGCCTCAGCCTCCTGAGTGCTGGGTTAGCAGGTTGCACCCCATGCCCAGCTCTCCTCCTCCTTGCAAATGTTAAGAAATACCAGTGTCCGCGAGGACGCAGGGCACACTCTCCCACAGGTTACCAGAGTCCTGGGTTCTAAGGAGGTCACATGGAACAGGCAAGTGGGGGGTCCCCAGCCCATGCCCACCCTCAGCTCTGCCATTCTAGAGCAGAGTGGGTCCTGGCCTCGGTTCCCGAGATGTGGGTCCCTGGGCTGGCAGCTCGCCAGCCGGTCCCCTCCCCAACGGCCTTACCTTTCCAGTCAGCTGCACCTCAGCACCCTCACCCTGCAGCCTCCTCACCACCTGCTGGGAGGTGGCCTCAGGCAGTACGATGGTGGCTGGGAGGCCCAGCCTCTGTGCACTATAGGCAGCTGCGATGCCCGCGTTGCCCCCTGGAGAGCAGAACCCAGTCACTCCAGCGCTCCGGGTGACTCCTCCCCCCAACACGTGACCTACAGTGAGCCAATCAGAGAGGGAACTATGGATTCTAGGAAGGAGGGGAGCTGGCCCAGTCCACCTTAGACTTGGTGGCGTGGCAGGACACATCCTGCGACTCCTGTCTACCATGAAGCCTGTATGAGAATAAAACTCATCCGGGGGAAATAAAACACAAGAGGAGAGAAATGGGGAAGGCCTCCTGGATCCAACTATGCCTGAAAGCCACTTTCCTGGGACTTGTCTGAGCTTGAGGCTGTAGCATAAACTGCATGAATTCAGTTTCTGGCCCCTGCTACCGCGCATCATGGGTTGCGGGAACGGGACAGACACAATGGCCATCAGAGACAGTGGTCTTGGTACATCTGGCCCTTAAAGAGAAGCCCAGGCCCTGGACGTCCTGTCTCTGCCCACACCCCTGCCAGAGGACCCCAGGAAGCAGAAAGGGGGTCACCTGAGGAGCACACCAAGTGTCGGCACCCCTTCCGGGCCATCTGGGGAGAGAAGGGCAGAGCTGGGGCTTGTCCACACCACCGCCCCGTCCATCCGCGCAGCCCCGCCGGCTGCGTGCGCCCTCACCTCCTGGCAGAAGCGCCCGATGCCGCGGATCTTGAAGGAGCCGCCGGGCTGCACATTCTCGCACTTGAGGAAGACAGTGGCCCCGGTCACCTGGGACAGCGCCCAGCTCCGCAGCAGAGGGCTGACCATGTGGAATGGCTCACTCTGAGCCCCCTCCA
Organism: Ctenomys sociabilis; assembly: GCA_004027165.1. NCBI lineage: Eukaryota > Metazoa > Chordata > Mammalia > Rodentia > Ctenomyidae > Ctenomys > Ctenomys sociabilis. The sequence continues at coordinate 10,421 of PVKA01047361.1, read as the reverse complement.
TGGCGACAACTGCAGGGACACGAAGGTCACGGCCCAGGCCGCTCCAGTCTGGAGTCCCCCGCAGAGACCCGAGGGATCTGCCCTCCCCTGGCCTCAGCTTCCCCATTTGCGCAGAGAACGGGCTGGACGCTCTTCAGTCTGTAACCATGGCTGCGCACAGGGCTGGGGATGTAGCCCAAGACGGAGGAGGGAGGGAACTCGGCCATTCATTCATGCATTCATTCACCTGCTCGCTCGCTCGCTCGCTCAAAACGCACTGCTGGAGCATCTACTACTCATGGCAGAGCGCGCTCAGGAGTGGAGGAGGCAGAGGAAGCCTTGTTGGCCGAGCTCACGTCCTGGTGGGGAGGTGGAACCGCAGAATTCATAGGGAGGGGAGAGGTGTCATAGGCAGGGAAGACTGGGAAAGACATGGCCTTGTTTTGATTGTGTTTTCCTAGTACTGGAGGTCGAACCCCGGGCCTTCACACTGCACTATATGCCAAGCACTTTATTTCTTTATTTTTATTTTTTCAAGACAGCGTCTCCCTGTGTAGTTCAGAATGGCCTTGGATTTCGCTTAAGTAGCCCTGGCAGGCCTCAGACTCATGGTGATCCTCCTGCCTCAGCCTCCCTGAGTGCTGGGATTAGAGGTGCGTATACCACCATTCATGTTTTTTTTTTCATTTTGAGCCAGAGTCCCTCCATAAATTGCTCAAACTGGCCTGAAACTCTTGATCCTCCTGCTTCAGCCTCCCAAGTAGCTGGGATTACCACTGTGTGAATCACAACATCTAGCTCAGGAAAGAAACTTAAAAATGTTCTGTTACACAAATGAAGCAGCACAAAGGCCTGGGGATCTGAGGGACCTAGCTCCTACCTAGCTGCCATCTGGCTTCAGCCATCAGCTGGCATCTCCTGGTCTACGTGGTTTCACCCATATCTGTGAGTCCTTCCTGTGTAATTGAGTTTTGTCCATTATTATTGCTATCATTTTTATCATTAATATTATTTTCCTCCTGATCATTACATCTGTAAATGTAATAATAACTCTGCAATATCATATAAAAGCAAAGAATGGGCTGGGCTATAGCTTGGAGGTACAGACCCTGCCTGGCAAGTCCAAGGTCCTGAGTTCAAATCTCCATGTAAATAAATACAACAAACATGTGTGTGTGCAGGGAGGGTCTCACTATGCAGCTAGGACTCATAGTGATCCTCCTGTTTTCAGCCTCCCTAGTCCTGAGATTATAGGTGCACCCGCCACCATGCCCAGACTCCACTGCTGGCTCAACATACCCAGGGTCAGGGGTGAGGCCTAGGCAGCATGTGGTGCCAGGGATCAAACCCTGGCCCCTGCACTTGCCTAAGCAAGTGCTTAGTCCTCTGAGCTATCTCACCAGCCCTGCAAAGAACTTCTTTTTTTTATTTTTAATGTAGTCACATGAGGCTCGGTGTGGTGACACAGGCCTTAGCACTCTGGGATGCTGAGGCAGGAGGATCTCAAGTTTGAGGCCAACCTTGGGCAATTCAATAACTTGGAGACTGGGTCTCAAAAAAAAAAAAAAACTTTACATGGTTTCACAACACTGGACATCTGTCCAAATTCACTGAATTCTGCATTTAAAGTGCAGTGATTTTATTTTATGTAAATTATACCACAATGATGCTATTTTTAAAATACCATTATATTAATAATTCCTTAATCAAATGCCTGGTAATATTTAATGCTTTTTTTTTTTTTGTCTTTTTGGTACAATGTCTCGTTATGCGGCTCAGGCTGGCATTGTGCTTACTTTTTAGCCCAGGCTGGCCTCAAACTTGAAATCATCCCCCAGCCTCAGCCTGCTGAGTGCATGCAACACCTCAGTCAGGCTGAGGTTTTTAACAGGTTGGCTGAGGGTGCACATCTGATGGGTCGTAGTGTGTGGCTGGGGTGGCTCCTCTTTTTTGATCTGTGAGATAAGGGACACGGTAAAGACCCTCGCAGAAAGCAGTTGTACAAGGGGTCACAGGAGCTGGGGGAGGGGAGAACTGTGAGGATGGACCTGCAGTTCCAGCTCTGGACTGCAGGGGACGCTCCTTGCTCTCCCTTCTGCCCTTACTGGGTTCAAATCAGGGGAACCAGGTCCAGGGGTCACCAATCCTGTACTCCAGCCTGGACTGGACTTAAAGCCTAAGAGCTCAGCCACCGCAGAATGGGGTGTCTACGCTGGGGCTAGCAGTCTCTGGAAGGAGCAGCATTCACTAAGTAACTGGAGAAACAAAATAATAACCGATGGTGAAAACTGCAATGGAGTAAAACACAGAGAAAGGGGAATTTAAGACAGGGAACCGAACTCAGGTCACTGCGTGTGTCAAGCACAACGTGTGCCACTGAGCTCTATCCCTGGCCCGGGAAAGGAAATACGAACAGCTCTCCTGGAGGAGGCTACCATTAAAACTAAGAACTAGGAAACAAAGTAGCCAGGAGAAGCGCAGCGCTCTGTGTGTGTGCCCGGTCACCGCTGGTGGCTGCGTGGGCCCCATTCGGAGCTAGGCAACGTGCCCTGCGCCTTCCGCTCCATCTCATAAATCTGTGATTAGCTCCGTTTACAGACCCGGGGGCCGGAGGTTAACAGCCAAGGTCACAGGACCGCGGAGCCGATCTGTGATCCTCCCAGGCCCCATCGCCAGTTGTCCTAGGGTCCCAGCCCCCGCCCCGAGGAGGCTGAGGTTAACAGATAGGAAGCCAGGCGGGGACGGGACGACGCAGGGCCTTGCGGGGGGCCCCGGCCCCTGCCCCGCGGCACCTGCGACGCGGGGACTGCGGCTCCCTCTCCAGGAAGGTGTGCCCTCGGCCTGAGCCTCCCACAGCCCCGGCCACGAGCAGCGCCGCCCTCTCTGCGCCCTCCCGGGTCCCCAGGGCGGCGGGGCTGCCGGGTGCAGGCCGGGAATCCGGGGTGGCCCTGGGCCAGCTGAGCCCCAGTCGGCCGCTCCTGCCCGCTCACCCTGCTTGCGTCCCTCGGGTCCCCGCTCCCCACCGATTTCCCCGCTCACCGCCACCCACGCAGCCCTGATGTGATCCCCGTGGCCGCCAGCACCTCCTTGGCCCCGCCCTGAGGGGAGGACCGGGCAGGGGAGGGGAGGGAAGGGGAAGGGCGGGGCGGGGCGGGGCCGGGCGGGAGGGGAGGGCAGGGCAGGGGAGGGGAGGGGAGGGGAGGGGAGGGGAGGGCAGGGGCGGGCCCGGGCCAAGCCCTCCCCTGTCGTGTAGCCTGGCTGCGGACCTGAGAAAGCTAGGGTCAGAGAGGGACATGCAACTGGCCAGGATCACCCAGCGGGCTAGAGACCCATGGTTCCCCCACCCGAACCATGCTGACCCGAGACAGCGAGCCACGTCCCCATGCCACCGGCAGGGCCAGCACACATCTGGGGCTAGGGAACCCAGGCCTGGAAATGAAGATGATGTCACCGGGGTAGTTCCCGCAGCCCAGAAGAGCTGAGCGCTGAGGACCCCTGCCTTCCAGTTGCTGGAGCAGAGCCTGTGAACGGGGAGGTGGGGGCCGGGGCTGAAGCCTTGGCAGCCAGCGTGGGAGTGCAGGCCTGAAGTAGGAGGCTGAGGCAGGAGAGTCACAAGTTTGAGCCCAGCCTGCACAAGTTAGTAAAGCCCTGTCTCAGAATTTAAAGGCTGGGGAAAGAAAAAAAAGGAGTGGGGGGGGGGAGAGAAAAGGAAAGGAAAGCAGGCCATGGAAGAATAGTGGGACTGAGACAGTGAGTGGCTTTGGGGCAGGGGCCTGCGACCACAGTTATACCATCCCCAGTTCAGAGTCTGACTTTCCTTGGGGCACTGGGGAGCCCGCAGAAGGCTCTAGACAGGGGAAGGACCCAAGAGGTCCTAGCCATATCTCTACCACCATCTCCCAGGGTGAACCTGAGCTGCTTGCATCCCCCTCTGGGCCTCAGTTTCTCTATCTGTGGAGCAGAAGACGAGGCCTGGTGGCATCTGGCAGCCCAGGTGCGTCCTTCTTGGCCATGCTCAGTGTCTCGGGCTTGATGATTAACTTCTGGAGGTGAGGTCCAGGCTCCAAGGCCAGAACTGGGAGGAGGACTCTGGCCAGGCGATTTCTGCCCTCACAGTAGCACATACCTGTCCCAGGGCATGGGACAGAGTTGGTGAAAGCCAACAGGTGGGGTGGCTCTGGCTGGCAGAAAGGGGAGAGAAAGACGCTGGGTCTTATAACAGTGTGGACCCTCAGGAGGATGGGTCACCACAGGCACAAAGCAGGGCGGTGTCTGGGAGGGCACAGGATGCATGGACACCTCGCTGCCACTCTGCCACCACCACCAAGCCCTGTGCTCGCATGCATGGCCAGCACTGTGGCAGTGGGTGTTCATTTGTGCGTGCACTAGCAAGCTGATCATGCCTAAGGGCTACATGTATGTGCATAACAGCTCTCATATCTCGAGATAGCGATGCTTAGGGAGCAGACAAGGTAGGTGTGAAAGTTTAAGAAGCCCAGTGCTTAAGGAGGCTGAGGCAGGAGGATCACAAGTTTGAGCCCAACTGGGTAACTTAATGATTTGGACAGACCTTGTCTCAAAAAACCACACTGCCATCCAAGAAGACACAGCAAGCAGCAGTAGGATTTCTGGCAGGAAGAGGCAGCAGGCCTAGATCGAAGGGAGACCGTTGGCCAATGCCCATACAGAGAGCCACTCTAGGCTGACCCAGCTGTGTGACCTTGGCTGAGTTTCCAACCTCTCTGTGCCTGACCCCTTCAGCGTGAAGAGGGGAGAGACACTGCTTTCTGGGGAGTGGGGGAGCAGGCTTCATGGACTTGGCCCGGCTGACATGCGCGCACACACACCATCAGATGGGATGGGTGGGTCATGTGCTACGCTGGTCGGTGGTGTTGTAGCTATTGTCATCAGTGCTATTGTAAAAGGAGCAGCAGCAAGGAAGGGCACAGTGGGAAGTCGGAGGCAGCCGGGTTTCCGCCACCTTGGCCAGCCAGGCCCTGTCCTCAACACCTTCGGCACCCACAGCCCCTGTTGTCCAAGAAGCACCCTTTCACTCTTCTCTCCCCAGTGGCGAAGGAACAGAGGGGTGAGAGCCCCTGCACCTGCACCATCCCTCCCGTGTCCATGGTGGCCCTGACTGTTGTCACTGCTTTGCAAGACAAGGGGGAGGCTGAGCCAGAGACTGATGGCTCAGGGAAGGAGGTTGAGCAATGGGCCCGCCCTGCACAGACAGGGAGACTCAGGCTGCCACACCTGGATGAGGAAGGGACACCAGAACCTCTGCCTTCTAGAGCAGCAACCCCTGAGGGCAAGACCCTGAGAGGGCCCAGGGCACCCTGCCTGGGAGAGGCACAAAATTGTACTCAGGACAGTGACCTGCCCTGGCCCCTAGACCAGCGTTTGAAGAATGTTAAACCCTTAATTCATGGCCCCAGGAAGCTGAGGCAGGAAGATGTGAGTTTGAGGCCAGCCAGGACTATGACGGCATCACCAACAAACAGTTCTCCTCCTGGGACATGTCCTGGCCACCTCCACCTGTCATATGTTTGCTCATGGTGGATGACACCCCTGGGGAAAGTTCAGGGAGTCCCGACCTTGGCCATGGTGGCCACATTCAGACACCAGGGCCACCACCAGGACGTCCGTTTGTCACCTTTGGGATGACGCAGAGCTGGGAGGTGTCGCCATTGAATTGCCCAGAGGGGACTCTGTGAGTTCTTTACCAAATCAATTGGTGGCCAGAAGCCAGGTGACTGAAAACAAGCAGACTCAGGTGTCAGCAGCTACAGCAAGGGCCACCAGGGTGACGTGTACAAGACCCAACACAAGAGAATCCTGACTGCTTCAGGCTCCTTTCACCAAGAAAAAGCGATCACGTGAGCACTGGGGTGTTGGTGGTACTGCACCTGGATCTGGAGCCATAGCCTTTTAGGTAAAACCTATCTTGCTCCCACACATGTCCTGGTCGTCTCAATGGAAGTAGCAAAATAAGAACCAGGGAGGCATTAGTCTCGTCCTACACCACCATTGGGCAGGGCTGCCAAGGTCACCACTGAGGTTTGCTGAAGGCTAGGGTCTGCAGGCCATGGATGGGCTTGTGTGTGTGGGGGGGGTGCATGCACAGAGATCGGGGTCAGGAAACAACCAGCCTAGGCAGGGGCTTCACCTGGAGAGAACGGTGAGGTCATTACACAAGGCAGCATGTGCCCCACCCTGTGATCACTCTGGGGTGGTCTTTATTAGGCGATGTTTGTTGAGCACCTACTGTGTGGCAAGCTCTTTTCAGGCCTTGGGGTTTAGCAGAGGATGAAAAAAGCAGAGTATCCAGCTCAGGGTCAGTGGTAAGGGGCCATACATCAGGGGTGACTATGTGACAAGTACTGAGAAAGAGAACAAAGGCAGGCTAGATGGTTTTAGGAGGGACTAGAGCTGGGAATGGTGTCGCACCTCTGTAATCCCAGAACCAGGGAGGCTGAGGCAGGAAAATCATTGTGAGTTCAAGACCAGCATGGGCTACAGAGTGAGCTCAAGGCCAGCCTGAACTGCATATTGAGACCCTGTCTCAAAAAGATAAGAGAGAGAAAAGAAAGGAAAGAAAGGAAAGAAAGGAAGAAAGAAAGAAAGAAAGAAAGAAAGAAAGAAAGAAAGAAAGAAAGAAAGAAAGAAAGAAAGAACCAAGAAAACTGGGCACAGTGGGGTATGCCTGCAGTCCCAGCACTCAGAAGGCTGAGGCAGGAGGATCACTGCTACATGGAGAAACCCTGCCTCAAACCAAACCAACAGACCCACTTCCCAGAGGAAAAAAAAGGTTGAGCTCTCACTCTTGCAACCCTTACTTAGAGTTGCTGCTCAGCTGCTCATCTCCCGGGGGAAACTAGGACAGGGAAGGTTGGGTGACACCACTTCGAGGTCACAGCAGGGTAGCAGGTCCCGCCTGGCTTGATGGGCTCAGGAGACAGAGCTGAGCTTATCAGGAGACTCAGCATAAACAGAAAACAAGCAACAGGTTCCTGCCCAGGACACAGAACACGCTGATCCTGTTGATCCTGACACTCGGGGAAGGTGTGATGTTGTAACCTGCAGGCGAGAGAGCGAGCGGGAGGTGCCATTGGCTTCCCTACCCCAGCCTTGCCCTCCAGCTGCGGGCTTCACCCTCACTCTCTTTGGGATTCAGTCAGCCTCTGTGCTACCCAGGGGACCTTGAACTCCTGGGCTCAGGTGAGCATCCTGCCTCAGCCTCCTGAGTGCTGGTCCACAGACGTGCACACTGCAGCTGGTTGGGATCTGCACTTTCACAAGTCGATGTTTTCCATTTTTTTGGAACCAGAGTGAAGCCTCAAGGAGCATCTTTGTGCCCACACACACGGGATCACAGCCCTGCCCAGGACAATCAATTAGCATCCTAGGACAGTGGACAGCTGTCACCCCCACCCCACCTCCTTGACTGCAGGAAGCGGTGGTCGAGTGAGCCATGGTGCCCCGCCGGCACTGCATCTCCTCCTGCCTGGCCCCAGCTGACAACAGTGCTTTGCCAAGGGCAGCGGCTGGGCTGTGTCTGCACGTGCGCGTGGGCAACAGCAAGGTGAGAACAGGTGAGGTGGGTGGGAACTGCGGCCACAAGGTTAACTGACCCAGCCAGGACTTGAACCCTGGCCCTTCTACTCCTTTGGGCCCAGAGCCTCAGGAGGACTAGGAGGGCTCTGAGAGCTGCGTTTGGACGGCAGGTTCAGGGGCCTGGCTTCCACCGTGTGCCTCTCACCACCTCCGTGATCTGGTGTGCGTGGGGGGGGGGGCACCGCATGCCTCAGTTTCCCTTTCTAAAAGACAATGGCGACAAAAGTGCCCACCTCCTCCCTGTTGTCCTTATTTTACTTTACGATTGTTCCTCGGGCATCTTCTACTTGCCAAGCCCACGCCCACCCCTGGGGAGTGTATCATTGCCCCAGGCTCCTTGAGGGAGCTTCCTGCCCCACCCCGCCCCGCCCGGCGCCGCCCCCTGCCCCCCCCACCCCCGCAACCTCAGATAGTTCAGCGGTGGGCGAAGTAGGAGCCCCAGGGGCGGGGGAGGGGGGTCGAGGGGCGGCTCCGGGCGGGGCGGGGCGGGGCGGGGCCTCTGTCAGAGGCTCATTGGTCGCCCAGGGCGGGCGCACCAGGGGAATAAAGCCCAGGCAGAGCGGCGGCCGGCTCTGAGCTCCCGCCTGCGACCCCCCAACGCTCGTCTCCTTCGTCTCCTTCGTCTCCTTCGGCCCTGCCACTGCTGCTCTTTTGCCTGTGCCGGGTAGGTGGTCCCTTACATGTCCCAGAACCACGTCCTCTGCCTGGGGACAGAGCTCCTGGGGGCTGGGGGCAGCCGCTGGGCCTCAGTTTCTTCATTCATAACCCAGGGGTAAAGGCAGGACCTGCCTACCAAGGACGTGGCGTGTGAGATGAGAGTGGGCACTTAGGATAACAGGTGCTGTGTGGTGTAGGCCTGCAATCCTGGAACTCAGAAGGAAGTGCAGGAGGATCACAAGTTCAAGTCCGACCCAGGCAATTTAACAAGACTCTGTCTCAAAACAAAAATTTAAACGGATTGGGGTGTAGCTCAGTGCAAAGGCTGGTAATTCAATCCTGTGTACTAGGGGGCAAAAACCCATGCTTTTCCTAAGTGAATAGTAGGATTTTCAGTAATTTTTTTTTAACCATCTTTTTTTTTTTTTAATGTATTTTGTACAAGTTCTACAGGGTCTCACTACACAGATCGGACTTGTAGTGATTCTCCTGTTTTCAGCCTCCCAAGCACTGGGATTACAAGCACGCACCACCACTGTCCAGTCTCAATCACCATCTCAGCCTGCCCCAGGGGTGAGGCTGTTTTTTTTTTGGGGGGGCACAGGGGAATGAACTCAGGGCCTTGTGTTTGCCAGGCAGGCACTTATACCACTGAGCTGTCTTTCCAGCCCTGATTCATTTTTAAGAACATGTGTGTGGCAATTAGCAATCCAGGCTCTAGGACTGGATTAAATGACACCAAGGCTGCTCCACCCCATGGTGGTCTTGCTGAGCCCCAAGACTACTTTCTTGTGAGCATTTCTTGAGATGCTATGGAAGCCTGATGGTGAGAGTGTTTGTGGGGGGTACACCCCTGTGTGCACACACTCGAGGGCTTCTTGCACGTTTTGTGGAAGCAGATGACAACTACATCTTGCTCTTGCTTTAAGGGTCAACCACCATGAAGTTTGAAGTTCCTCTGAGCCCAGCTTTAACCTTCCTCCCCCACTGTCAGGGCCAGGGAAGCTCCCCGTGCAGTAGTGGGGATGACACTTGTCCCTTTGTGACAGACAGGGAGCTGCTCCAGAGCATAGAGTACCCGTCGATGGGCAAGCAGGTGGCCTGTTGAGGAATGCTCCATCCAAGCGGGACCTTTCTCCCTCCTCCTGGGGAGTGAAGAGAGGGCCACACTGCTTCCTGGGAACCTGCTGCCGGCCTGGACCCTGTCTGACTTTCTGGGCTTCCTTATCCCAGCAATGGCATCCGGGGAGCCCCTGCACATAAAGAGCCCCCTCCGCGACAGTATGGCCCTGTCCAAAGTGGCTGACACCAGTGTCTACCTCAAGATGGACAATTCCCAGCCCTCCGGCTCCTTCAAGATCCGAGGCATCGGGCACCTTTGCAAGACGGTACAGGACAGGGTCCAAGTGCCCTCGGTGGGAGCAGCAGGTGATAGAGGCTCTGGGTGCAGAAGGAGGTGGGCCTGACCCTCTCTCTCCTCTCTACAGTGGTCTGAGAGAGGCTGCAAGCATTTTGTCTGCTCCTCAGGTGAGTGACCGCTTCCCCCTGTCCTCAGCTGGGTCCGGGGCTGGCCCTTCGCCTCTCTGGGTCTGCTTTCCCCAGCGATGCACTGTTCACACATGCGTAGCAGCCCTGGATCTATGTCTGTGGCATCCAGTGCTCATGTAGGGTTGCCTGGCAATGGGGGGGGTGGGATATCTAGTGCTACCTGGAGCCCCGCCTGGACACAACCTCTTCTCACTCTGACAGCAGGCAACGCAGGCCTAGCTGCGGCCTATGCCGCCAGGAAACTGGGCATCCCGGCCACCATTGTGGTGCCCAGCACCACGCCGTCCCTCACTGTCCAGCGGCTGAAGGATGAAGGTGCCATGGTGAAGGTGGTGGGCGAGGTGTGTGCCGGGCCCGACAGCGGCGGAGAGGGCGGCTGGCGGGACACAGGATCCCCACGGCCTCACCTAGCTGCTCCCTGTGACCCTGCAGACGTTGGAGGAAGCCTCCATACTGGCCAAGGCACTGGCCAAGAACAACCCAGGCTGGGTGTACGTGACCCCCTTCGATGACCCCCTCATCTGGTGAGTGGAACACCCCTCCCACAACTCCTACTCCATCTGTGATGCTCCAGGCCACAAGATCTGGCTGAGTGCAGGATGTGTGCACAGGTGCCCTCGGGG
>PVKA01047360.1:0-14366 GCA_004027165.1 Ctenomys sociabilis | reverse complement strand
ATAATTATTGAATCTTTGATATAATTCAGCTATAAAAAACCCTGTAAATATAATTTCATGTATGCACCTTGTACAGTACCAAAACGTTATGAAAACAGTTTGCAATGTATTAATTCATCGACTCTGTATGGTTAAGGTGTCTTGAAACTGTCTGATTGACATTTGTATTTTAATAAAATAAAAATAAATGGAAAAAAAAAAGGTGTTTGTGGGAGGATTAAGCCCAGATACTTCTGAAGAACAGATTAAACAATATTTTGGAGCTGTTGGAGAGATAGAAAATATTGAACTTCCCATGGATACAAAAACAAATGAAAGGAGAGGATTTTGTTTCATAACATACACAGATGAAGAACCAGTCAAGAAATTGTTAGAAAGCAGACACCATCAGATTGGTTCTGGAAAGTGTGAAATCAAAGTTGCACCGCCCAAAGAGGTGTATCGGCAGCAACACCAACAACAAAAAGGAGGAAGAGGTGCTGCAGCTGGTGGACGAGGTGGTACTAGGGGTCGTGGTCGAGGTCAGGGCCAAAACTGGAACCAAGGATTTAATAACTGTTATGATCAAGGGTATAGAAATTACAATAGTGCCTATGGTGGTGATCAAACTATAGTGGCTATGGCGGATATGATTATACTGGGTATAGCTATGGGAACTATGGATATGGACAGGGAGATGCAGACTACAGTGGTCAACTTATGGCAAGGCATCTCGAGGAGGTGGCAATCACCAAAACAATTACCAGCCATACTAAAGAGGAAGACATTGGAGGAAACAGGAGATGCTAAAGAAATCTTCCAGGACTACACTGAAGATTGGTCTTCTGTTGCTCTAATGACTATTTTGTAAAAGATTTTCTAGTGTACAAGACACACCGTCCAACTGTATATAGCTGCCAATTAGTTTTGTTTTTACTTTGTCCTTTGCTATGTGTTATGACTGTGAATTTGTGTTTATACAAATTTTATTTGTATGATTTCTCATGTTAAACCCCAAATAAATGCTTCCTTATGGGACTGTTTTTCTGTGTGAGGTACTACATAGCTCTGTAAAGATGTAACTTTAAGCAATAATTGAGGTACGGTTTATTCTGTAGGTCTAGGAGAAACTGGCCTTAACCAGTCGCAGGATTGATTACTCTGTTCCCCATTTTTGTATGTATTTTCTATGATGTAAGGCTTCATTTCTCTTAGCTAAGGCTTCTGCTGCACCTTTGAATAATGTCCTTACCTCCTGATAGTTATCTCAAAGCCGAAGTCATGGTATTATGATTAGAGAAAGCTTTCTAGTAGACTGTGTTTTCTGTATTCTGTATTATTCTAAGGCTGGAGGTATAACTCAGTGGTAAAACACTTGGTTAACATGCCTGGGTTCTATCCTTAGTACTGGCCAAAAAGAGCTTGTTGATGAAAATCACTCTGTCTTCGGCAAGTATGTGATTTACTAGTTATTTTGACCTTAGAATTATTTAATCTGTTAGAATAAGCTTTGGGTATCTTAGTACCATGACTTTGTCCTCTTGATTAAAAGAGACTAAAGTACATCAACAGCACAAAAGCTGGTAAGGTTTATCGTTGAAGAGTAGTAGTTAAAATGGTTTTGTGACACAAGTGTGAGATGTTCAAAGTTTGGTGGAAAGACGAAGATTTGAGGTAGTGGCAGAATAATTTAGTTGTATTTTTATTGATGTGTCACAGCAAACATTGAATAAAATTTTTCTATTTGGACATTCTTAGGAGGGAGTTTCAGAGTTGTATAGTGTGAGCCTAGAAAAGTCATACTAGTCTTTTAGTATAGTTTAGTGCATGAGCTGAATAGGCATTTCATGTTCAGATTTATGAAGGGACAGTGAAGAAGTCCTGCTTCCCTGCTAGGTTAATATGACTTGGTTACCATTTCAGTGTACCTTTCTGATGCACTGAAAGTTTTATATCTAGACTTCAAAAAACTTTTGGATAGAAACTTTGATAGTTGGGCTTCAGGTTGTGTTTCCTTGGTTTCATGTTAGCTGCTAGGGCTGGCATACTTGTCCACATTGTAGTAGTTAACTTCATACTTATCCAGTGTAAATTTTTTGTACAAACCTCTCCCCCAATTTGATATTTGTACTGTCCGCACTTAGGAGTTCAATGCCTTGGCCTTGTTTTGCGACAGCCCAGTACTAGTGTTGGCTATTTCAACAGATTGTTTATTTTTCCAACATGGAATCCTAGGGACTGGAAGGGAGATATTTCAGGTTGTCTTGTGTGGTGTCTAGAGTAGTGAATCCTGTAAGTTTAAATTTATGGTTAGGTGACAAGTTGACACTGAGATTGTAATTTTCCCTGATCAAAATGAATAAAAGCTTTTAAAAGGGCCGAGGAGATGGCTCCATAGAATAAGCTCTTGCCCGGCAAGTGCAAAGCCGTGAGTTCAATCCCCAGTTCCACTAAAAAATAAATAAATAAATAAATAAATAAATAAATAAATAAATAAATAAAAGCTTTTAAATACAAAAAAAAATAAATAAAAGTAAAAGAGCTGGGTCTCCCCAGTTAGCTGCCTAACACACTGTGGTTAATGCTACCTCTTTGTTATCCTGAGTTCAACCTTGCTAGAGACCCTAATCCACAAAAAATTGCTGCAGACAAATTTTGGCTGTTATACTCTCCTTCCACACTACCACCACCATCACTGGACCTGTCTCCACCTTACCCAAAAGAACCTTAGGGTGTCATAGGATCTTCAATCAAAGCTTCTTAAGTACTTATGGTGGAGAGATTCATCTGTACTAATTCTGCCAGGTCCTGTGGGGTACTGGGAGAATTCAATTAAAAAGTATCACATCTTCAAAGGTCTCCTGCCTGAAGTAGCATGACATAAAGAACACTTCTCCATTCCTCCATACTAAGAGGCATATGATGAGGAAAGGTATGAGAAGCACATGCACTTGAGACAAAATCATAAGTCCAACTGCCCCTGGCTGGGATCTGGAGGGGAGGAAACAACTGACCACCTAATGGTCCACAGGAGAAAATAAGGAAGTCCAACTACCCATCACTATTGAAAATGGATAGGGACACATAGTGTTTTGAGCTCTCCTCTCTTCCTTACAGGAGACCATGCAATGATGTTCATCACTCAATCAGCCTTGAAGCTCTTTGTGCTTCAGCATGCAGAGTGGTTTCAGTCATACTGGGAGGTGTCCATGCATGTTCCCCTGCAACTGTCATCTCCACCAGGGGCCACTTCCCTCCTGCTATCTGAGGTTCTTCCTATGGGCCAAATTCCATTTAAAAAAAAAAAAAAGTTAAACATCTCCAAATATTATGGAGCACTAATAGTCCCATCCATCCCCTATCTCCTGAGATCAGCTAAACATAGGGTAGCATGGTCAAGCATGGCGGGGTGCGCCTGGAATCATAGTGCTGAAGCAGATAAAAACAGGAGGAGCAGCATGAGTCCAACCTGCACAGTGAGACCCTGTACCAAATACACTGAACATAGTAACAGGCACCAGAAAAGACAGCTTAGCAACATCTTCCCAAGTCCAAAGGAACACTTCTCTCCTTGGCAATGTGCCACATACAGATGTGTTTTCAGATGATATCTCTGTTCATATAATTAACTGTTGCCACCAGACACTGGTATCTGATATTTGTTACAACACAAGACAAAACCTGGTGCAATGTCCCAGTTGGGAAATTGGGTACAGACATCTCACATAAAGTTCTGGGAACAGCATGTAAGACCTTATGACCTTGATGTTCTCTGTGGAGGAGCCAGCAGGTCTGAATCAGTGAGTGTGATGTGGGCCCCAACTCTGTATCCTTTTTTGTCTCCTCAACAATACTGAACATAAAACCAAAACACAAGGTTGTTTACAGAGGAGCCATCAAAGAGATGTAGCCAATCTCCCAGCTGAGAAGTTCTGGTGTCCAGCAAGAGCCTGGTCATTACCAGGTAAGAAATGAATCTAGCAGAGTGTGCCCTAGGGCTGAGTTCATTTGGATCTTGGGCAGACTGCAATGGGAACGGTTGTAGGCAGATTGCCAGGTCCTAAAACAGGAGGCTTTGAGTGACAGGGTCAAAGGCCACAGTTTCACCCTGAACATGCAGCCATAATGGTATCAGCTCCTGATAAGAAGCTTGGGACTATCTGGCAGGTACAGAGCACCTCACCTTTACCCTAGAAGCCAAACCATACATTTGCCTGGGGTTCGTTTGTGGAAGGAAAGGAACCCAGAGCTCTCAGCTCAGCTCTGAGATGTGGCTCCCAGGGACTTGTGTTTTCAGAGCCAGTAAATTTGCCTGAGGCACCTTCAGAGGATTTCAGGGTCATCCCTGGCAAAGTTGGTATCATGCTTAGAACCCAATGCCTTCAGGAAGCAAATACTGTCATTACTGTCACACCTCAATGCCAGGATAAGCTATGGCCCTGGCTACATTCTGGACTGAAATGCTTAGAATTCGTGCTCCCTCCCAGGAAGCTTCTGACCTACCTTTCCAGCATGCCTCATAGCCCTCATGCTGGATTCCCTCTAAAGTGCTACAAGTCCTTAGGTCATATCATTTCTATTCTCTCAGTGCCCACCTTGAGCACTTGCCATCTTTTGGGGTGCTCAGGAGGCACATGATTCTCACACTGTAGTTTGTGATTTCCACCAGCACTTCCCTCCCTGTAACTTTGCTTCTATACTCTCAGACTCTCTCTCTACACTTTGCTGTTGATACCCAATCCCTACTACCCCCAATAGGAATCTTACCCTGACCACAGATGAAGAGGAGCAGCAGTCCACAGACCAGCAAGTTCAGCCAGACAGGAATCTTGTCCAACCACATGTCTGTTTGCAGGCCACTTTCTGCTCTGCTATGGAAGAACCTGTGATTCGCCAACAAGAAACAGAAAAATGAACTAGCACTGGCTGGAGTTTGAACCTGGCATGGAGTAGGTGGGGCAGAGAGAAGGCAGGGCAAAGTGGAGATTGCTCATGAGGTAGGCAGAGGTCCAAGGAGCCAGGGAGCCAGGGAGCCAGGAGCCAGAAGGGGGAGCATAGCCACCTTCCCTTGCTTAGGCTTTCTCTTAATTCCTCAAAGTATGTCTTGTGCTCTGAAGTCCTTGTGAGGTACCAGAAATCCTTTTCTCAAAACTGAAGTCTTTGGAATCACAGCAGGAAGAGTGTCAAGGAGCAAGAGGAAAGAGCAAGACAGTACAACTTGAAAACTCAGAAGTGCTGCTTAAAGAGGTATGGAATAAGATTCCCCAAGGATGGAGGAAATTGAATCTTGCTGTGGAGACTGGAAAGGCTTGGACAAAGGCAGGGAGTTGTGATTGTGCTCATCATCCTGACAGCTCCTCCATGGATTCCACACTGGGACTAAAACTCTCTGTTAAGGTGGGTGTCAATTAGCAGGTCAGTCCTGCAAAATAGTCCAAGGTGTGGGAGCAAATACTGTTCCTTCCCTTTCAGTGTCTGCCTAATTTTGTAATACATAGATGAATGAAACACCTTTTAGTGATCCACACAGGCATGGGCTGGGGTTTCACTGCCTTTTCTCCAGTTGAGTTAGTCCTCAGTTTCATTTATCCACCTGACAAATAAGTGAAAAATGCATACTGGATCACGAATCATGTTCCTGAAAGGTGATCCCCTGGCCTATTATTGTACTGGGCAGCCAGGTAATCACTAGGCCATTCCAAATTACAGAGAACCATGCCAGGACAGAGGGAAGCCAGCCTGGGAATCTCAGTGCCTGCTCTGCCTGACATCTCGGAGAACTAGGTTTAGGACACAACCACAGACTTCACTGCTCCTAAGTGTCCTAGGACAACTGGCCTTGGTTTCGATAGGTCTGTTCCCGATGAGCCCCCAAGGCGCGGTATCACAGGAGCTTGTTCTCATTGTCCTGAATGCTAGTAGTGTACAATCCAAAACTAATGATTTTCTCAAACTCTGACCTGAGGATTGGAAGCTAAAACTGTCCCTCGCGGGCTGGGGAGATGGCTCAGTGGAATAAGTGCTTCCCTGGAAAGTGCAAGGGCCTGAGTTCAATCCCCAGTTCCGCCAAAAAATAAAAAAAAATTAAAAAAATAAAACTGTCCCTTGCGAGATCCTGTAGTAAGGCCACGCCTCTTCCACTTTACAAGATTTACTTCCGTTGGAGCCCAAGTATGTAAAAACTGGTGTGGACAGTGGCTGAGGGATGGTGGGCTTTGGCCGTAGTAGAGACAGGTGCAGAGGTGGAGGTGGTGGCGAGTGGGCAGTGGGCTCCTGGAGAAGGCTAACCCACTCATCTATGAGCGTTCTGGGGAGCAGTCTGTGACGGTGGGCAAGGAGGATGAGCAGCTTCTGGACAGCATAGACGCACGTGAGATTTTCCATATGTACTGATGCTGAGTCACGGGTGGGTTCCTGGGTCTTTGGGAAGGAGCTGTGAAGTCCAGCAGTTGGTGTAGGAGTACCCTGGACGGGCATTCCTGGCCGGCGTTACCTAGTGGAGAAAAAGGAGAGTCCTTTTTCCTTCATTTTACACGTTATTCGCACTATCAATGACCTGGAGCATCCCGTGACACTAGAAGAACTGAACATAGCAGAGCAAGTTAGGGTTCAGATGAGTTCCTGCCAGTGACAAGAGCAACCTGTCTGGGAGACTGAGATTTCACTATAGCAAGAATGACATTTTTGAGCCCACGGACACCCAGGGGGGGAATCTTTGGAGAAGAGATTCTTGTGCTCATTTTATGAATGTTCTAACTGAAGCCCATAAACGCTAGGTGACTTGCATAAAACACAGAAAAGACCCTCCCTCAGGATTAGACGTGTCCCTGTGCTCTGATGTCTCTTCCTCACTACCACCAGGTCAGTGAGTGCTCCTGACACCACAGTGGGCGTGGCCTTTACACCCACTGTTCCACACTGCAGTATGGACACACTTATTGGCCTGTCCATCAAGGTCAGCTTCCCCACTCCCTTCCATAGTGATTCAAGCGCAGTTGGAATTCTGCTTCAATTGGGAAACAAGTGTAAGGATTTGGTACTGACACACAGGACAACAAGAGCAAGAACCTTATGGTTGTTGATATAAAGACATGCAGCTAGAAGATACGAACTGAAGGAAGTGTTCCAATATGATGTAACAAGAATAATGATATGAGCTGTGAGGAGCACAAAAGTAGTAAGCAGTGTAGCAGAAAGGCAGTTGGGGAGCTGTAGATGGATTTAGGTCAGGGATGGACTGTGATGTGGATAGCTGGCATAGCTGTGGGTGGATCTGGGGTGCAATGGAACAGGGAGTCCAGAGGTGTGATTAGGACAGGAGAGCATGTTGGAGGCTGTGCCCTAGGGTTTAGAGGAGGGAGGAAAGCGGTGGATGGATACTCAAGTTCAGATTGTCTCCTTATAGAATGTAGAAGACAATTCATTCTTCATGATCTTGTTGAGAGCCCAAGTTTAAATGCCTCTAAAACAGTGGGCTCAATCTATGCTGTCTTATGGATTCTCACTGATACTGAATGAACATAAATGCAACCCACAGACTTTATGCTGGAGCCCTGGTGGTGGTTGGGCAGATGTTCCAGTTAGAAACCTTGGTTCCTTTGAGAAGTAAAGTCAAAAACAGATAAGGAAAGGAGGTCAGCAAGGTAGACACTTCTGGTAAATAATGAGGATTCTTTGGGGAAGACTGCACTGCACAAGGATAAGGGATACACTCAGATCGTACAATACATGAAGATCAAATACGTAAAATGGAAAAATAAAATAAAATTTATAATCTCAGAAAAAAAGAAGAAAAACAAGCCAATCCAAACTTTTGTCTCAAGTGAGGGGCACAAAGAGAAGATCTGTTCAGATCACTTTTGGGATGTGAGGCCCACGGACTTCTGTGTCTCTCAATGACTTTTACATTTCCTTTGAGAGGGACTGGGCATTATCAGGCTGGGATGAGGGATTTCTCTAGAGACAAACCAGAGGAAGGTACTGTTTTCATGATTGTTAAACACAAGGGGCATCAGCAGCTATGCCCACAGTGATACATTCAGGAAGGAATGGACCAAAATCCCAGGTCCATTGCCAGAAGACGTGGGGCCTGCCTAAACTGTGCTCCTCTGCACAACTCATACCATACTGCTCCTTGGTGTTGACTGTAATCACACAACTCTGATATTGCTTGCCTCCAGGGTCCTTCCTGACAACTTGGTTTAGAGAGTCTGGAGGGCACAGTGCTCGTATAGTTCACTGCCACCTCCCATCTCCTCCTTCCCTGACAATTCTCTCTCACCTCAGATCCCCTGTCCTGCTGTCCCAGTCTTCTGCACACTTCTCCACATGCAATCTCAGTGTGTGTCGTGTGCAAGACTCTCACGTTGGCCCATAGCTAGAAGAATTAAGAGCAGCAGGCTAAAGCACTCAGCACACTGGGAACTCTGTCAGTTGCATGATCAGTTTGCATGCACGTTCTGTCCTGCTGGAGCTCCACACTGTTTTTCACAGGCAGCCTCACGGCACTGTGACCCAGATTAGAGTTTGAACCCAGCAGGAAGGAGATGGGGGCTACAAGGGTGGGGCATTGATTGGGCAGAGGTCACAGGGACCAGTGGCCAGCAGAATGGGCATGGCTGCCTCCCTTCTGCTTTGGCCCTTTGTTTCATCCTTTGAAGCTGTTTTTAAGACACCAGGGACCCTCTTCAAACCTGGAGTCACTGACTCCATTTTGTGGAACAACAAGCATGTCTGTATATCTCAACTTAAGGGAGAAAGAAACTGGAATCAGAGAACCTAAGGTGGTTTCCTATGAGGTCCAGGAGATGGGGCTGCAAGCTACCTTTGATGCCGCTGAAGGGAAGAGCTTGACAGAGGCAGAACTGAACCTGTGCCCTTCATTCTGAAGGCTCCTGTTTGCCTCCTGCAACCCTAGTGACTGGCTTCCCTTCAAGGTTCCTCACCATCCCCCATGCTCTTCTTGTGGGGATCTGTAACACAGTGCCCTCCCTTTATTGTCATGATTGTTTGATGCAAACACATTAGAGACTCTGACAGTGCTTTATTTCCCCCTATGGTACTGGAGATTGAACCCAGGGCATGACACTGACCTAAATCTTTGGTGCCTTTTTATTATTTATCATGAGACAGTCTCTCTAAGGTGCTAAGTTGCCCAGGCTGGGCTCAAACTTGTGATCCTCATGCCTCAGCCTTACAGAGCCCTAGGGTGACAGGTACGTGCCTCCACACCTGGCTCTGACATATCTCACAGATCTACCTTATGTCACTTACTTTTCTCTCATTGCTGAGACAAAATACTCAACACCCAAAATTAAGGAAGGAACAATTTATTTAGCTCACAGTTAGTGTAACTATCAGTCTACACAACTGGCTCCAAGGCAGAGTGGCACCTGATAGAAGGCAACAGTTCAAGGAGGGGAAAAACAAAACCAAAAGGGCAGATGTACTGGGGAAGTTAGCAGTCCTCTCCCACACACATCACACACACACACACACACACACACACACACACACACACACACACACAATGTATTCAGGTTCTCTGTCCCAGGGCAGGTATCACACTCACACCCATCATCCCAGCAATGAATCATGAATTAATCACAAATGCCATAAGCCACACCAATGAGGCTTTGGGTGGACTACTAGACACAAATCCTAACAACCCTCTTACTCATCTGCCTTTCTCCATTACCTTCTTGGGACCTCATTTCTGCCAAAATGGACAAATGCCAAAAAGGCCTATCTCCACTTGAGAAACATAGACCTCCATCTACTGATTCCAGAAGATACCCAGAAGGGCACTGCTGGGCCTACCAAACTCCCAGGGAGGTAGAACCATAACTGAGCTGGTCCAAGCCAGGAAAACTCATACCAGTGAGGCGAACAAGTCTGAGCGTGCCCCGGTGCATGCCACCAAGGCTCGCTGAGGAGAACTTTTAAAACACATGTTACAGTATACTTAACAGGTTCACAATGTTCATTCATGTGAGGCCCAGGATTTTCTGCAGAAGCTATGAAAACAACTGCAAACTTCGGGAGACTGCCCTTGAGGACCTGCCTGGCTCTACAGAACCATCCACACTGGTCCACACTCCAAGAGAAAATGGACATGACCAGTTCTAACGCTCAAGAAAATACACCATGCATCTTCACTGGACAGAAAGAGATGAGTGGGTGAGTTGTCTGAAAACTTAATGAGAGATAACATTTAATATGTGTGGACAATAGATACATACATCTTCTGTTGTTGCCAAAAATGGTGGCTGCATTTGGGAAGTTCTGAAAATGTCTTCCACCTTGCACCACCACAAATTCATAAATTGAAAGCTACCCTCTAAGTTGATGGTCCAACAGGCACAGTAAGTAGTGATGAAGGCTATTGTTTACCCCTTCTACCAAGAGTTTCACAATGACAAAGCACCGTATATGAGACAGAACAAGGCAAATCTGCTAGTATGCTGACTCCCAGTTCTTACTCTCCTCAGATACCCAGCTTTTAATAGTTTTATATCAGCCTGAACATACAGACAGCCTAGGTTTATGTAATCTGGGCTTCTGTTGCCTATATAGATATGAGCACGTGGAATCATTGAGAGGTGAAAAGACCTTTGAAACCCAGGTGTGCATAACATTCTCTGAAACAATACTTTCATTGCCAGCAAGAGTAGATGCATAAAGATCAGGTAAACAAAGGAAAAGGGGTCCAGCTGCAGTGTGGTGGTGTGATTCAGAGAGCCCTTCCTAGTTCTCATCTCAGTCTAGGAAGTTTGTATTTGTAACATTTGTATAAGTTATTGGAAATTTCTTGAGTTAATTCCAAGCTACCATGCCCAGTGCAACCCATAATGAGAATAGATACTGAGAAATATTTGTAGTTATGGGGAGCCATGGGGTGCTAGGTCCAGCCATCATGATGGGTATCCAGAACAAAGGCCTTGTCCCAAGGCTGAACCCAGACTCTATTCATTTATGAAGAAAGGAGAGGCTTGAGGCTGAGTGAGTGTGAGAATGGTGGAAGTAGGTGAGTGTAGTGAGCTGGCCTAGGTAGGAAGCCTGCATTCCCCTGTGCAACATGCAGGGAAACATATGCGTAAAGAATACATATGCAGACATAACACAGCCGAGATAGTAACTGATGTTTTAGCATCATTGCTTTTGCTCTGATGTGCAATCTTTCAAGCCCCAGGGAATCCTAGGCTCCATCTTGTGGTTCGAGGCAGGATTCTAGCTGGACAGTGTGGAGCACTGACTCTTAAACCACTCTCAACCCAGCTCACATTAGGGAGCAGTACATGGGGCTTTCAGGGAAACCACACCTGCCATCTTCAAAGACTACCACCAGCAGCTCAGCCATTGTGCATTGTTTAAAGCCAATTGATAGATGAAGGAACTACCCAGCTCTCTACATATCAATACATGCAAGTGAGGTCAGGCTCACACAAAATGCAGACAGTTGCTTGACTGTCAAGGAGAGTCAACAAAGGGGCCCTCTACCATGAAGAATTTACCTATCTATTGGGATTTTCCCATCCACAGCTCTCTGGGTGTCTCAGTTACACTTCTTGTTGCTGATACAAATTACCAAACACCTAAAGTTAAAAGACAGAAGGTTTTGTCTCAGAGTTAATAAAGGTTTCACTCTAATAGTTGGCAGGCAGAGAGGAATCACAGAGGAGAAGCAGCTCAGGGCAGGCAGAAGGCAGCAAGCAGCAAGCTCAGCAAGCAGAAACTGGCAAGTGACAGCACCAAGCCCTCTTTCTGTTCTTTATATCCTAGCCAGGCTACCCACCCTTGGGGGGGGGGTATTAATCACACTCATTGCAGGGCCTCCTTAATCCTAGTATCAAAACATGGAGTAACACCAACATCACCTACTTGATCCCAGCATCACATAACCTAGATACAGTCACCACTAGAAAGCCCCAGCTACGACCATATGAGGCTTCACAGAAACATCTAGATACAAGCCATGACACTGGAGAATACAATATGAGTGGGAAGAACGCAGGCTTAGCAATGAATATTATTCAGGGAATTCTCAAAGAGTGAGTGATAAATGGACAGCAAGAGAGTGGATGAATGATGGCATGAGTATATAGGTATGTCAGCACAGGCAGGCCCTGTGTGCACTCAGGCCGACTCTTCTCTCCTACACACAGGGAGTTACAGCTCTGTGTGCTTCTCCTTAGCCCCTTTCAGCTCCTGGATCTTGCAGGGCAGGGTCTCTGTCCAGAACTTCAATCTGGAGGCCTTCAGGGCCCGGCCCACAGTAGGTTCAATGTCCAGCTGCAGGTATAGATCCTCATTGTCTAATGCAGGCCAATGGGGCAGGCCCTCACCATTGGGGTTCCTGTAAAGATACCCTCCCAAGAGGGGGTGAGAGGACAGTCTGTGACTAGGTGAACACCATCTGAGTGCCTTAATTTGTATCAGGACCAGCTGTTAAACTGGCAAGTGTGGAAATAAGGGGTCATTTCCTGATACAGAGAACAAGCGCATCCCCCTAGTATCTCCTCCATTTAAAACAAGCCTTCTGGTCCTCATTTGTCCCTCCCTCTTAGAGGCAGCCTGTGACTGATACACAGCACTGTAGCCCACCACAACCCCCACAGAGGTCACTGGGACAGGGATGAGTGACCCGTACTGGCAAGGCCCCTCTCTCTGTGTCTCCATAAATTTTGGCCTTGCAATGGAGTTAATATGTGATTGAGGGACACACATAAGCTAATAAATTCCCCACAGATAAGAGGTGCACCTGATGGGTTCACATACCATGTGAAGACTGAGGTAGGGGGTGGGTATCAGCTCACCCATTTCGTGCAAAGTTGGCCCAATACTTCATCATCCTCCTATGTAGTAGCTCCTCCTCCTCAGTAAACTCAGCTGCAGAGAGAAGTAAGACAAAGACCCAGGTCTTGGATGGATGGTCATCACATTCACCCTGCCTCACACTCATGAACCAATCTCATCACTCAGCTATAGCCTGACCCTAGTGACGAGGCCTTCCCCATTTACCCTAGAGCCAGGCCCTCCCCTTGCCCAATCTTTGTTATCTCAGTCTCTATTTGAACTGACCAGATCTCAGTGCTGGAGTGGAGGGTTCCTTCTTTTACTAATCTGCCATTAAAATCATCAAATATGATTGGAGATGGTCCCTCCTGCCCTTCTTACCCATGCTAACAAAATGGTCAGGATAGAGACAGCCAGAGGATGGAGCACTGAGTGGACTGCAAGGGCTTGGATTCTCAACCCAGTGCAGTCTATTGAAGTTTAAGATAGTGCACTCTGATCCTGTCCTCTCTCTGGAACCCAATTTCCTTATATAGACTGTGGATCAAGTCAAAACTAGGGATGAATCTCATCCATGCCATGGACATCAAGGACACTCACCTTTCTTACCACACAAGAAATATCCAAAGACAAAAGGAACCTCACCCCCATGGTCAGCCTTCACATGGGGTGGCCTGATGTTTATCAGGAAGCTGGGGGGATGCTTGAATTCATAGAAGTAGACAGTGCCATGGGAACCTGAGGAGGTGAAAGGCTGTGATTTGATGACTTCTTAACTGGAGTTCTTCTGCCTCACCTTTGATGATAAAACACCTAAGACCGAAGTTGGCTGGAATCTGAAGAAGTGTGGTAAAGAGCCCCAAGTTATAGCAACAACACTAGGGAGGGACTTCAGTAACTCATGACCCTGGGCTTCCCAGCTGAGCAGTTTGTATATCTCACTGAATACACTCTCCTCAGTTTCTCCACTTGTATGAGAAACATGTCCATCTCTTACATCAGGTATAAAAACCATTTTTAGTGCATATTAGTTGAACCCATAGGTTTCAGTTTAGCATATTTGTACCTGCATGGAATATAGTGATCATTCACATTCCCTTTCTTCCTCCTCCTGATTTCCTTCCTCTTGTCTACTGGTCTTCTTTGTTTCATATTTCTCCTTTATCTCCATAATGCTACAGTGCAGATATGTGATATGGGACATTCTGTGCCTGGCTCATTAAACTTAACATAATGATCTTCAGTTCCATTCACTTCCTTGCAAATGATGTGCACTCATTCTACCTTAGGGATGAGCAATATTCTATGTAAACACTTTCTTTCTTTCTTTCTTTCTTTCTTTCTTTCTTTCTTTCTTTCTTTCTTTCTTTCTTTCTCTCTTTCTTTCTTTCTTTTTTTCAGAACTGGGGATTGAACTCAGGTCCTTGAGCTTACCAGGGAAGCATTTATTCCACTGAGCCATCTCCCCAGCCCTGTAAACACTTTCTTTTTTTTTTTTTCCATTTATTTTTATTTTATTAAAATACAAATGTCAATCAGACAGTTTCAAGACACCTTAACCATACAGAGTCGATGAATTAATACATTGCAAA
>PVKA01047359.1:0-14366 GCA_004027165.1 Ctenomys sociabilis | reverse complement strand
GCAGGCCGAAGGAGGCCTCTTGGGCAAATCGGGATCCTTGCACTTCTTTTTTGCTTCTCCTGTAGGAGGAATATAGGTTTTCGTTTCTCTTTCATAACGAGCCTAGCCCGCTTTTGCTGTGTCTTCTAATTTTCCTTCTTCTCCAGCAGACGTGGTCTTCCACCTCTGTGAGCACTTCTTAGAAAGCTCTGAGAAGTTAACGGAAGCCTCTGGGAGCTTCTTGTGCTCCTCCCGGCAAGTCTGCACAAAGAATGCCTACGAGGACGTCTTGCGTCTCGCTTCGTAGGATCTCCTTCGCCCACATGTGTTTTCCTCAGCGAGGTACAGAGCTGCCCAGTGCCCGTCCAGCTCTCACTTGCCCCGGCGCTGTCTCTGTGGAGCTCAGTGTACTGCCTTTTTTTAAAACTTCTCTCCTTTCTGATATTTTGTCATCTTTTTTTTCTTTATTAAAAATACTTGTCTTTTTAAAGATTCCCCCAAACTCCATCTTTTCTACTTAAGCCCTTTCTGGAATGGAGTTTCCTCGGGAAATGGACTAGAAGTAGAATATCATGCCTGTTTTTTGAAGTGGCTCCACTTTTTGGAAGAGTGTGGAAGTCAAAGCAAAACTAATGTTTGATGCCATAGCCCAATATTTTATACATCTAGAATCTGAGGATTCATCATATTTCTGACTTTTCTGCTGGCTTTTGTTGTTGATTGTTTCATTAATCTTGTGTTATTAGGAGAATTTCTTCCCTTCTTTTCCCTTCCTTCCCCTCCCCTTCCTTCCCCTCCCCTTCCTTCACCTTTCTTCTGACCTTCCTTCCCTCCCTCCCTCCTTCCCTCCCTCCCTCATTTTTCCCCTCTCCTTCCTTCCTCTGTCTCTCCCTTCTCTCCCTCCCTCTTTTTCTCTCTCTGTGTCTTTCTCATCTGTTTATCTCCATCTCCATTTATCTTTGTCTCTGTCTTTACTTCTCTGTTTCTTTCCTTTTGCCCTTTCTCTCCTAGAGTTTTAACCTAGAGCATTCTTGCTGAGTTGCATCCCTATCCTTTTTTAAAAAAGATTTTAAGACTGTGTCTTAAAATTAAGTCACTATATTGCCCAAACTTGGGATCTTCCCACCTCAGCCTCCAGAGTGCTGGTATTACAGGAGTGTGCCACTTTTTGAGAAGTATTTTTGTTTGTAATTTGATATCTTGTGCGCTCTCTCTCTATATATATGTATGTATGTATATATATATATATATATATATATGTATTATATATATTTACAATTACAGATTACTATTGTTTGTATTTGTGGAAATACATGTCTATATATACTGTAGATAGGTGCCTGCAGTTTCCTCAGGAGTTGATATACTTACTTCTTTTCATTAGAATCACATTTTGTGAATAATCCATGTGTCCATTTCCTCTCTAGTCCTGGCTTATATCCTTTTTTTTAAAAAAAAAAGACAGACAAGATAGTTTACTTCATATTTGTCTAAGATGCCTGTTTCTAGAGAACAGGCCAGTGTGCTTCTGATATTGACAGCTTCATTTATTTATGGTGACAGCTTTTAGAAGTCATGCTGGAAGCTCTCTGTGTTTCTCTAGAGCTCTTATGCTACTGTGTAAGATGTGTGTGCATCGGTATGGCTGTGGGGAGGCATTGCAGACAGGGCTGATTATTGTGGAGTTAACTTTTGGGAAAGAGAAGGTGACACATGGTATGTGGCTGGTGGCTCCGTGTCTGTATAATTATGTACTTTTCAGCATGTGATGTGTCTGTGCTATGAGATTTTCTTTTTTTGAGGCTGGGTCTTGCTATGTAGTGCATTTTTGTAGTTCTGGCTTTGCACTTGGTAGTGGTCATCCTACCTGAGCCTGAAGAGTTTTGGTATTACAGTTCTGCATCATCATGCCTGGCATGAGGTACTTCTTTATGGGGAACTCTACAAAATTTCTGATACCACAATAGCTGCAATGATAAATGTCTAGTTCTTTTTTTTTTTTTTGTATTTTAGGGAAGGGTCTACAGAGTGTTCAGGGCCTCACTACTAGATTGAATGCATAGTGATATGCCTGTTTACAACCTCCCAAAAGCTGGGATTACAGGTGCACACTACCATGCCCAGTCTCAGTTGCCCTCTCAGCAAGCCCCAGGGGTGGGGCTGGCATGGCAGGCCTGGGGATCCAACCGCCCCACCCCTGCGCATGCTTGCAGGTGCTTTAATCCACTGAGCTATTTGGCTGGCCCTAAAAAGTCTAGTTCTAAGTACTCAGAAATCTTTTGTATTTAAATGATCTGCTAGGTGGGAAGATGCTTTTGAGCTAATTCATTGTCTTTCATTTTGTGTGGGCTTGCTCAGGGTTCATGAGTATAGGCTCATTGAGGAGTTCTTTGCTAGGTTCTGTACTTTTATTCTGTAAGATTTATGAGCCTGTCTCTTACCAGTCACAGCATTTGTATGTGGTTGAACAGTGTGGCTTGCTTGGCTCCTATGGGTGTGACAGTGTGATGTGACGACTCAAAATAGATGAGGGGGTGATTTTCCATGTGCAGCCATAGCTGGGGGTAGCCACGCAGCAGAAGTGTGAAGGAGCTTTTTGCTACCTGTGGGCCTGTTTGTGTGCTTACAAAGGGCTTCCAGCACAAACTGCTCCTAAGTTGCATCCTGGGTTTTATGTTCACAATATTTGGTACATCTTCACTTTTCATAGTAGGTAAGAAGATTGTGGAATACTTTGATACCATGCTAGTGAACCTATGTCCAAAGACTGCAAGGTCGTGACTGAATTATCCTTCTGAAAATGATCCTCAAATTATTTTTTTTCTTTCACTAATCATACTTTTAAGAAACATCCTTACTCCTGTGCTGGCAAAAGAGTAAAAACCTAGAGAAGTTCCCCCTTTTCTTTTCAATGAATGTAAAGCATGGAGAACAGAAAGGTATTTGCAGTTTGTATGTGAAGAGACTAGGCTGAGCATGGTGGTGCACTTTTGTAATCCCAGCACTAAGGAAGCTGAGGCAGGATTGTTGTGAATTTGAGGCCAGTGTGCTCAGAATAGTGAGACACGGTTGAGAAGGAGAAAAGACCAGAGGTATAGGAGAGTTTTATAAACATGGAGAGGCTGGGTCCTTCTTTGATAGATTAATGATAAATCTATCTGCACAGAATTTTATTTACACTAGATTTACATCTTGATAAATAAGGTTGCTCCTAGGAGAGACTATATGACAGTAAGTTGTAGAGTAATTTGATTATTCTAGAGACTTTGTGGCCAGGAAGTTCATATTCTTATTCTGGAGTCAGTTTGCCTGTGGTAGTTGCTGAGGGGACTTTCTGTATTTTTCATGAGATGTTAGGTGGTGGTTACTTGCTTTGAAAAGTCTGAGGTGTGCAGTTAAGGTGTTCATGTGTGTGATTTAGCTGGCAGCAGGGAGTGGCCTTGGAGTAGGTAGAGGTGGGAACAGTTGGTAACTAAGTATGAAGTAGATCTGAATGGTTCTTATTGTTGGTTACTCTGCACTGAGAGGCCTAAAAGGGCAGCTTACAATCCTGGTAAGTGACATAAGTTGCAGACATCAGGTAGAAATGGGTCTGCAGGTTGGGAGGAGTTTCAAATCCAGTTTTTGATTGCCAGCACACACATTTTTTATTGTGTAGTACTTGCGTTTGTCAGTTCTAGAGAGAAGTTTTTCAAGCCTCATTTTTTGAAATTAATTTTATGGAGAAACAGGTAGCAATGACACAGTTTCAAAACTGATTAAAAGGACAGTTTCAATAATTAATACATTGCATATTGTTATCATCTTAGTAGTTATTTATAGTGCAAGATGAAGACATGATTTCTTGTCCAAATACTGTTAGTATAAATCTTTCTTCTCAGTGAATTAAGAGAAAGTAGCTGTATATCTATCCTATTTTATATATACAAATACAAAATGGTCCTTCCTTTGCATCCCCTTTTTTTGGTTAGTTTTGTCAGAGATGGGTATTCCATTGACATTTAAATATTGTAGGTGTGTGAATTCAGCAAAATAATCCAATATAGTTCAGTAGTCCATAATAGTAGTGGGTTATCCATAGAACTGGTAGTGTAAGAAGTTGTTGACTTGAGCCTTTCATAGCTTAGCATATTAATAATGGCTGTATTTTTTATACCTTGTTTTTATACTTTTCTGCTGGATGGTGAAGACCAAGATAAAGCAAGACCTATATAACAAGAAATGTAACTTTTTTGCATCTGATGAAGTCAGTCAAGTCCCCTCAGGATTTATCCTGTAAACCTGTACCACAGTTTGCAGATTTTTTTGTCAGTGTCAGCCATGTGGATGAGTCATGGCCATTGACCAGTTTGCTCTCTGTGAAAGCCTGAGAGAATGGTTTCTCTCCATGTGACTCTCCTTAGGCACACTCTACATCACCGATCACGTTGCTCTGTGGCCCCATAATTTCCTTGTTCTGAAAATTTGAGACACAACTGAGTTACATGATGTTATAGTACAGGTTCTCCTGTGTCCTGAGTCTTCACTGACCTTGAAAGGCTAGGGCCAAAATGTTGGCTAGGATAGCCATCAATGCAGCCCTTCTTTTTCTCTGTTTGTTGGTCTGCAAACTTAGGTTGTTAACCCTCTAGGAGAGAAGTTTACTATTAGCTTACAACATATGCAGTTGGGTTTAACCTCACTATCTTTCTGAATATCAATCATCTTAGGCATAACATGAAACAGATATGTTAAACTTTAAGTCTCTACAGAGTATGGAGGAAAACATTTTAAAAAATATTTAAAAATATATGAATAAACAATTAT
This sequence comes from Ctenomys sociabilis, assembly GCA_004027165.1. Classification (NCBI taxonomy): domain Eukaryota; kingdom Metazoa; phylum Chordata; class Mammalia; order Rodentia; family Ctenomyidae; genus Ctenomys; species Ctenomys sociabilis. Next base: position 9,581 of record PVKA01047359.1, on the reverse strand, counting down.
ATATTTTTACACAGAAATTCATAAATTTAACCATATACAGCATTGTAGCAGGACAGTCCTGTGCTTTTTTTCTTGTCTCTTTTTTTCATTTATTACCTTTTTTTTTTTTTTGCAACAAATATTTACTTGAGAGACAGTATGACAATAATGGGCTTGTCATGTCAAGCAGTATGTATTTAGAAGACCAGAATATCAGGCATTCCAAGTATGGCCCTAGTATTACACATTGCTATCTTCAGTGCAGTTGTTTAGTTCACAGATATCAGCATATATAGTCAGGGTGAGAATCCTACCAATTAACTGCTAGTTTCAAAAACTTGCTGGTGTTTCTCAGGATCATTACCTTACCTATGTTGTGTGTATAAATGTATGGTTTTGCCCCTGTCACTTTTCCCAGCTTTGTTTCTTTGCCCTCTCCTTGTTGTCCAATCCCTAAGTTCTTGCTTTCTTTTTAATTGTGTTGTATCTTTCTATTTGTACTTCTCCTTTTGAGTTCCTATATTAGGGAAACTACGATATTTACACGTTTGTCTGGTTTATTTCACTTATATTTTCAAGTGGCATCCACTTAAATATAAATGTTTGAAGTTTATCATTCTGTAATACTCCATTGTATAAAAATAACACAAAAAGGAAACCTTCTCCACTGCTGGTGGGAAAGTAAACTGGTGCAACCATTGTGGAAATCAGTGTGGAGATTCCTCAAAAGAGCAGGACTGGAAATCCCATTCAAGCTGGCTGTCCCCCTACTGGAATGTTCCCGAAGGAACTGAAAACTTCGTATCATAATGATATATGTGTATCTATGTTTATAGCAGCACAATTGTGATAGCCACATCTTGGAAACAACTGAGATGCTGTCACCTGCGGAGTGGATGATCAAGCCCCATTGTTAACCCTGATTACTTTCCTGAATTTTGAACCAACATAGCCAGTTCTTTGCTGTTTCCCAAGTAGTTGTTCTTTTTTGTCAAGGTCTCAGATTTTCTTGATTAGAATATTGATCTCTCTTTTTCTCTGAAACCTGCTTCTTTCTCCGCGTTTCAGTGTTACAGTGTTGGGGCTAATAGCTAGCTATTCCAGGCTCACATTCCTTGTCATACTTAATATCTGCTTCCTATAGTTGAGTGCAGTCATTAGTGATTTCTGCAGAATGTTTATTTCTGCATTTATGCTTTCCAGTGGTGCCTTAAACCAGGTTCTTGTCTAGTCATACAGGGACCATTTCATGGTCCTCTAGTTGGTGTGTCTGTCTCATAAGCATCAATACAAAAATTGACTTCCATAAAACAACTCTATAAATAACGCAATAAAATGTCTTGGTTCATTGAGGTATAGCCTCAACTCCCCATGGCCCTCAGAATACAGTATTCTTGCTCTGGTCTTCTTTTTGGCCCTGCTCTCTAGCCAAACTAGATAACCACTTGTATGCCACTGGGGTATAATAATAACTGCCTTTTCCTTCTTTTGTTGGTGCTGGTAATCAAATTTAGGACCTTGTGATTGCAAGGCAGGCACTGTGCCGCAGAGCTATATTTCTGGCCTTTGCCTCTGAAATATTATGGTGCTATTCCTCTCTCTTCTTTTTAAGCATTTTATTTATTTTTAATTTTTTGTTGATGCATGTTTATATTACTTAACATTCATCATGGGGGTTGATACATGTGGATAACACATCGTAATTCTTCTTTTTGTGTCCTTCTCTCCTTCTATCACATAGTTGTTCTTTATGCATATCTTTCTATACTCTCTAAATATTTCTCTTTCTCTGGGATCATTCTAAAAAGTTCTGTGTTTTTAAAGCCTCTTTCATCCTTTTAGACAGTAATAATTTCTTGCTCCACTACAGTGATATTGTACCTTGCTTTCTCTTCTACAAGTGTTTGTAACTCAGCATAGCACTGATAGTTATAAGATATAGGTGTAAGACAAACTTTGATATTTTATCCTTTGCATAGAACTCCTCAAGGTAGTCAATACATCATGGTTGTATTTAGGTTGGTTCTGTTTTGTTTAGGTTTTACCAGTTGGGCAGGAATTCTTCTTGTAAGAGTTGGGGATGTGTGGTATGTGCTAACAGTGGAACCAGCCCCAAGACAGTATATATGATCAAAGGGACAGACTGTAAGACATGGACAGTGAGCCATAACTGAGGTAACTACTTTTGAATCATTTTCTCTCAGTGGTTGGCATACCCTTTTAATTGCAAAAGGGAAGGTTTGTCAATATTTTTGGTGTTTTCTTGGCTAACTTTCTAGTTGTAGCTTTTATACATAAAAGGAAATAATCATTTTTGCTTTGTAATCACTGAATACTTTCTTGCTTAGCAGGTAATATCAAAGGGTACATACATGTCCATAGTGTATAGCATACATTTATCTGATATTCATTGTCTTTCTTTTTAAAATTAATCAATATCTTACAGTCCTTGGTAGAAGATGACTGGTGAGCTGTTTGCCAGATGCTTGCTCTTTGCTTTAGAAACATAAGGGCTGGCAGATGCAACACTTTGTGTAATTGGAAATAGGTCTTTCTTCTGTTTCCTTTTGGATCATTGGGGATTGAGTCTGTTGCCTTTGGCCTGAGCTACAGCCCCAGACTATTTACAAACTTTTTTAAGACAGGGTCTTGCTAACTTGCTAAATTGTTCAAGCAGGGCTTACACTTGTGACCCTCCTGCTTCAGCCTTCTAGAATACTGAGTTTGTAGGCCTATGCTACCATAGTGGGTTGAAGGCCTTATCTTAGAAGTGACAGTAAAATATGTATGTAGTAGCTTTTCAGAAAAATTTACCTTTTGAGACTGAAAGCTGGGTACAGCATTCTGCAGTCAAGAGCTTGAACTCAAATTCAGTTTGAGTGGCTTCAGGAAACTCTCCCAACTTCTTCTGAGCAACAGCTGCCTCTGCTGTGAAATTAGGTGGTGTATGTATGCATGTGCATGTGTGAGCACATGTGGCACTAGGGACTGAGTATAGGTTCCATGCATGCTAACCCAGCATCCAACCACTGAGCTACACCCTCAGTCCTGTGAAACTAGATCTGAGGGTGAAATGAGCTGGTCTGCATACAGATTTGAGAGCATAGCATCTGTTAACTAGCACGCAATAAGAAATGGTAGTTACTTTCATCTTAACATTCAGTAATAATTATAAGTATTATTAGTGATAATCTTAAAAGAATGGTAGTTACTTTCATCTTAACATTCAATAATAATTATAAGTATTATTAGTGATCTTAAAAGAGCTAGGGAAGAGGCCGGGGAGATAGCTCAGTGTCTAAGTGCCAGCTTGGCAAGCACAAGGGTCCCCAGTATCCTATTCTGTGCTGACCACTGAAACCGGTATGCCAGCACATGTTGGTAATCCCAGTGCTGGGGAGGCTGAGACAGGAGGATCACTATGATTCTGAGCTGCGTAGTGAGACCCCGTACTAAATATATAAGATGGAAAAAAAATGGCCAAGGAAAAAATGACTGATTCTCTTATATTTTTTAATTATCTGCACAAGTGGTTTATTATAGTTAGCTGCATGATAGTACAGAGTTTAACCACAGTAGAAATAATGATCACTTAAGCATAAGTTATTTTATGAAATTATTAAAAAAGGAAACTTTATTATTGTCAGTATTGCTAACTTTGGGAATATGTGAGTGCAGTTTTTCTTTAGTATTAGTGGCTCATTGAAAAAATACAGGAAAATAACCCTCTTTTCAGGTTTTCATTTCAGACAAATCAAATGGAAACAGTGCAGGAAGTTAGTAGGGAATAAATACTTTTGGAAAAACTAGATACAAACTTAACTGCATGAGCAAACACCTCTACTGCTGACGTTTTCATGGGCTGTTTTTTTATATGCAGCAACTCTCAGTTGTCCATGCTGATGTGTGGTATCCTTTGTGAGGTCATAAGTGACATGATCTACATGACAGAAGGAATGATACTAAGCTAAAGTCAGACACAATGTTCACATCCAGCAGATCTAAGCTGCTGTCTAAAGATAGGTCCACACATTGCTTAGGTAAATACAACTAGCAATTCTATTGTCTGTTACCAGATGATAGCAGTATCCAGTTATCTTTGAGATAGCATGCTGTCCCCAGGCTGCTATGGTTTGCATTTTTATGTTTTAGGCATCCAAGTGAATGTTTACAGCAGTACCTTGAATGGTGATTGTAAGCTATGACAAATGGATGCTTGTTAAACTCTGATTTTTACTGAATAGCCTAAGATAAAAGATTTTCCTTAGAATCCACTGGGTAATGAAGTCCCTAGCCACCATTCTCTAATGTCTTGAACAACTTGGGAAAGAAATGATTATGCAGAGAAGGGGCATAAAAGAAGAGGCCTTGAGTACCAAAGGATGCATGTGAAAAATCTTCTTGGTAAGAATCTTAATGAAAAAGCCATTTTAGAATTTGCAAAAAATATGACATAAGAGAAAAAAAAAATTTAAGAAATGCCAACTTTTTTTAGTGTATAATTTATAGTATTCCAAAATGAATTTTCTGTAGAATCATAGTTACCAACTACACTGAAAACCTTTAATTTAAGGTAGTATGATAATAGATACTACACATCAAGTATGCAACCAAATATGTAATTGAATCATATTTTACATTGGTGTGCTATATATTTAGTATCCTACATGAAGATTGCCTTCATAGAATTATAATGTAAGTTCCTGAGTTGAGAGTAGAAAATAAGGTGTGTTGTTTAGACAGGTCTGATCTACACCATGCAGGAAATAGAGTAGTTAGTGGCTTTCCTGTAAGAGGTGGTTGTGCCAGCTACCTTAGTGAAATGGAAGAAAATTTTTAGGTAGGTCAGGTTATTCAATCCAGGTCAGAATTTTTGTAATGTTATCATGGTTTCATCTTTCTATGTTTAATGGAATAAAGGTAGAAAATAACATTTGCAGTGGAATTTTTCTTTTTAATTTCTAAAAGAAGTTAACAAGTAAGTACTCAAAAGAAAGTTTTAAAAAGTTTAATCAGTCCAGTAGTGGAAAACCAGGAAGAGCAAAGCAGATAGCATGACATAGAACTTTAGAATGCAGGTGCTTTGCTGATCTGTGGCCGCCTCTGTGTCACAGAAGGCAAGTGGACAACATAAAGCTACGGGAACCTAGTCAGTACTGCCTTGCTCTTGCCACCATTTCAGGAGCTTTGCTGAGCTTTGGCCTGACCCCCACCAGTTGCGGGAGCTTTTGTGAGTCCTGTCCTACCCTGCTACCATCTTGAGAGCCTTGAGCTTTGGCCGCCCCCATCATTTTTGGATCTTTCCTGAGCTGCAGCTAGCCCCCCACTCCTTCACTGTGGTGGAAGCCATGCTCAGCCCCCACACTGTGTGAGCTTTGGTAAGCCTGCCTCCCTACACACTGAGCTGTGCCCTGCCCCCTCCCATTGCTGCTGAGCCCCAGTGAAGATTGAAAGCTTCAAAAATGCCAAAATGAAGGAGCAGAAGACAGTGTCAGACCTCCAGCCCACCCAGAACAAGTCCCCTAGACAAGGACATAGAAGAACTAGAAGAAGAACTTTGGAAGTCATACACTTGAAATTTCAGAAATGACAGCAACTGAAGTAAAGGAACAGCTGCATCAGGCTAGGGAAGAAATCATATAAGGAATAATCTCTAAGGCAAAAAAGCAAAGTGACAACAATCATGAAAGAATTGCTCAGCACATCTAAAGGCCTAGATTAAAAAATTAGAGAATAAAAAAGTGATGGAAACATTAAATGAACAATATAGGAAAGAATTAGAATGTGTGAAACATTCAGATTTCCAGGCAGTTCAGAATTCCATTGAAAGCTGGCAAAACTGCTTAAACAAAACTGAAGATAAATCTTTAGGCTGTCCTTAAAGAGAGTATTTCAGCTAGTGAAGGCAAAAGGAAAGTAAAGATCTCTTAAAACTAACAAGGAACCAGGAAATAACAATTTAGCAGCCACAAGTTGATGCAGAGAAAAATAATATGATTGATAGGTGTCAACCAAACTGCAGGAGTCAGCACAGTTGATATAAAAAGACTATGTAGAGGTAGTACCAGAAAATTTCCCAAGCATGGGAAAAAGATCTTACATATAAATAAGCAAGGCATATACCAGTTAACCATAATCAAAATAAACCTACACCCAGACACATAATAATCAAGATCCCAGAAATTCAGCAAAAGAACAGAATAATAAAAGCTGTAGAGAGAATAGCTAGATCATCTACAATGGAACGTCCATCAGGAGCATGGCAGATGTCTCGGCACAAACCATCAAATCAAGAAGAGCTTGAAGTATTTGAGGTGCTGAAAGAAAGCAACTTCCAATCACAATGATGTATCCTGCAAAACTATCAAATTTAATGCAGAGATAAGATACTTCCATGACAACTGAAGAAATTCATGACCACAAAACCAAATGTCCAAAAAGTATGGAGAGATATTCTAGAAAGAAATAGAAATGTCCACAACTTCAAGAACAACAGATGGGCCATGGAGATGGCTCAGTGGAATAAGTGCTTCCCTGGTAAGCTCAAGGGCCTGATTCAATCCCTGGTTCCACCAAAAAAAAAAAAAAAAAAAAAAAAAAAAAGAACAACAGAAAGGAACCACCAAGCAAGACAAGCAGTTAAACAGAGGAGAAAAGTGGGAACCTACAGCAGGAAAATAACATGACAAAGATAAACCAATATATGTGTTACAACCATCAAGGTAAATGGTCTCAGTTCACCAATCAGAAGAAGCAAACTGCCAGAGTGGGTCAAGAAACAAAATCTAATAATATCCTGTATACAAGAAACACAAAGAATTAACTACTTGGATTTCATCTTTTTGAAGTTTTGCTCACCAAAAGAAATCACTAAGCCGGGCATGGTGGCGCATATCTGTAATCTCAGCACTCGGGAGGCTGAGGCAGGAGGATTGTTGTGAGTTCAAGACCATCCTGAGCTACAAAGTGAGCTTAAGGCCAGCCTGAACTGCATAGTGAGACCCTGTCTCAAAAAAGACAAAAAATAAAAAAATAAAGAAAGCAATAACAGAGTAAATAATAAACCCATGAACTAGGAAAAAATTTTACCCAGCTGTTATAGTTTGTGTTTAGTTGTCCCTCCAAAGTTTCATGGGGTCATTGGGGCAGCTTCTAGAGTTTGTGATTAATTCATCATTCAATGCTAGGATTATGAGTGTGAGTGCTACACCCATGGATAGTCTGAATACAATGTAAGGAATGAAAAAAGGCTTGCCTCAGCTGCTGCAGCTGCTCCTCTCTTTTGGCTCTTGCTGTGTTGTTGTCTTATGCCACTATGAATTGCTACCCTCTGCCATGTGCTCCTCTACCTTTGATTGAGCCAGCTGGTTATGGACTGAGACCTCCAGAAACTGTGAGCTAAATAAATTTTCCTTTCTTAATTTGGGATGTCAGGTATATTGTCCCAGGAACAAGAGAAAAGTAATGGAGATGCTGACTGTCCCTCACACAAAGGACTTTTATCTGGAACATATAAAGAGTTTAAAAAATCAGGCAACCCAAATTCAAAGGCCCAGTTCAAAAATGGGCATTTGAGATGAATATACACTTTTCAGATGAAGAAATACAGATGACAAGTAAATACATGAAAAAATATTCGACATCATTGGTTTTGAGAATGCAAATTAAAACAGTGCTGAGATTCCATCTCAGCCCAGAAAGGATGGCTGTGATCAGGAATTCAGTCACTAGAACATACTGGAAGGGCTGTGGTGAAAAAGGAACCCTTCTCCACTGGTGTGGGATTGCAGGCTAGTACAACCACTGTGGAAGTAAGTATAGAATTTCCTCAGAAAACTAGGATGTGAGGTCTCATTTAACTCAGTTTTTCCCCTCCTGGCTATTTTCCAGAAAATCAGAAAACAGCATACCACAGGGATATATGTGCATCCATGTTTGTAGCAGCACAATTTGTCGTAACTAAATCTTGGATACAAATCAAATGCCCATCAACTGAGGATAAAAAAGATGCATTTTTATACAGTGGTGTATTACTCAGGTATAAAAAAGATTAACTCAAGGCTTGTAAAGTGAGATAGATCTGATACTGTGAAAGGACAAGAATCTGTTCAAAGAGAAGAAAAAAACTAGGATGAAGCAAAGGACAGGCAGGGGTGGGAGTAGAAGAGATATGTTTTTATGTATGCTTTGTGGCTTGTGTGTAGTTGTCCCTCCAAAGCCTCATGCAGTCATTGGGATGCAGTTCTAGGGTTTGTGATTAATTCATGATCCAAGGTTGGGATTATGAGTTTGCTTACTGCTAGGATTATGGGTGTGAGTGCTGCACCCACCCTGGGGCAGACCACCTGAAAGCAATATAAAGAGAAGAGAGGCTTACCTCTGCCTTTGCTGCCGCTGCCCTTCCCTTTTGCCTTTGCTCTTTGCTGTTTTTTGCCACCATGAATGCTTGCTCTTTCTCCCTTGGAGACAGCTGAATACATACTGAAACCTCCACTAACTGAGCTAAATATACCTTCGCTTCCTTAATTGTGGATGCTGGGTATTTTGTCCCAGCAAAGAGAGAAAAGTAAGACAGTATGTATGTAGGATGGCATGGATAATTGTACTGCTGATTTTTGTTGGTCTACAGAGGGGAGCAGTTGATGCTTAAATATTTTTTCTTGTCATTTTAATTCCTTATAACTTTTTTTAAGAACTAATTTTGCATGATTATAATCTGGTAATCTGAACATCTAATGTGAAGATAAAACTATGCAATACAACAACCATTGTCAAATTCCTATTTTGTTTGGTGAAGTTCTGTATCATTTCTCACTTTTTTTTTTTTTTTTTGCTATTTTGTAATCTCTTTTATTTATATTCTCTTTAGATAATAATGATAATAATAATAGTAATGAAAGTTTAGAAATACACAGTGAGCAATGAAAGAGGGCTTAATCAGGAGAGTATTCTCTTGAAATTGTGTCATGAAGCTGGCTAGAAGAAAACCTTTGAAATTCTCCTAATGAATATAATTATAGCAGGTTAAGTTAATCAGTTTTGAAATATACAGGCTGACTTCTTGGCTTTTCCTGTCAATACAGCACCAGACTCATGAGTGGTAGAAATATGTGTTGGAAACAGTGCATGGTGGTACGTGCCTATAATCTCAGTATTTGGGAGGCTGAAGTAAGAAGGATCATTGTGAGTTTGAGACCAGCCTGGGCTGCAAAGTGAGCTCATGGCCAGTGTGAACTGCATAGTGAGAACCTATCTCAAAAAGGCCCCCACTGGAAAAAAGTGTGGGCTTTAGCTCTATTGAGAACTTCATTAAGAAGGGAAAAATTGGGTGGTCCAGATAGCTCAGCAGATTAAAGCACCTGTTTAGGCTGGCCCCTCCCCAGGCGCTTGCTGAGATAACTATTGAGACTGGGCCTGGTAGGCGCCTATAATCCCAGCACTTGGGAGGTTGAAAAACAGGAGGAACACTGTAAGTCTGATCTGTGTAGTGAGACCCTGTAGACTTTGTATTAAATCTCTCTCTCCTCCCTCCCTCCCTCCCTCCCTCCCTTCCTCCTTCCCTCTCTCTCTTTTTCTCTTATCCCCCCATACACACACACACA